>CAMRHE010001372.1:102500-118731 GCA_947044405.1 Leptodactylus fallax | reverse complement strand
TATCCTCCTTCTCCTCTGTAATATTCTACTATCCTCCTCCTCCTCTGTAATATTCTACTATCCTCCTCCACCTCTGTAATATTCTACTATCCTCCTCCTCCTCTGTAATATTCTACTATCCTCCTCCTCTGTAATATTCTACTATCCTCCTCCTCCTCTGTAATATTCTACTATCCTCCTCCTCCTCCTCTGTAATATTCTACTATCCTCTTCCTCCTCTATAATATTCTACTATCCTCCTCCTCTGTAATATTCTACTATCCTCCTCCTCTGTAATATTCTATCTCCTCCTCTGTAATATTCTACTATTCTCCTCCTGTGTAATATTATACTATCCTCCTCCTCCTCCTCTGTAATATTCTACTATCCTCCTCCTCCTCTGTAACATTCTACTATCCTCCTCCCCTGTAATATTCTACTATCCTCCTCCTTCTCTGTAATATTCTACTATCCTCCTCCTCCTCTGTGATATTCTACTATCCTCCTCCTCCTCTCTAATATTCTACTATCCTCCCCCTCTGTAATATTCTACTATCCTCCTCCTCCTCCTCTGTAATATTCTACTATCCTCCTCCTCCTCTGTAATATTCTATCCTCCTCCTTTGTAATATTCTACTATCCTCCTCCTCCTCTGTAATATTCTACTATCCTCCTCCTCCTCTGTAATATTCTACTATCCTCCTCCTCTGTAATATTCTACTATCCTCCTTCACCTCTGTAATATTCTACTATCCTCCTCCTCCACTGTAATATTCTACTATCCTCCTTCTCCTCTGTAATATTCTACTATCCTCCTCCTCCTCCTCTGTAATATTCTACTATCCTCCTCCTCCGTAATATTCTACTATCCTCCTCCTCCTCCTCTGTAATATTCTACTATCCTCTTCCTCCTCTATAATATTCTACTATCCTCCTCCTCCTCTGTAATATTCTACTATCCTCCTCCTCCTCTGTAATATTCTACTATCCTCCTCCTCCTCTGTGATATTATACTATCCTCCACCGCCTCTATAATATTCTACTATCCTCCTCCTCCTCTATAATATTCTACTATCCTCCTCCTCTGTAATATTCTACTATCCTCCTCCTCCTCTGTAATATTCTACTCCCCTCCCCTCTTCTCTCTCCTCCTGTTTTGGAGGATGTTCTGGAGCACTGTGCGGGGCTGGTCTCTGCATACACACTACTAATATCACACTGCACTAGGATCAGATTCTGGGCTTAGATTAGTCCATTAGTGTAAAAGACGGGGATGTGGTTGTCAGGTGTCAGCTCCATAGACTATGAATAGTGACAGTGGGCATGCTCAGCCAGACTCTTCATCATTGTGGGGGGATCCTGGGGCTCCGGACCTCATACTAGTGACTCCTGGAGGGGCCTCTCTGGACAACCCCTTTTAAGAATTGCTACTTCATCAGCCCCTAATGTACAGGTTACCCTGGTGTTTCGCCCTAGTACGCCCAGCACAGACCCCGCGGGTGACCAGTAGACTGTGTCACTCCCTGTACATCTGGCAGCTATTAGCTGCGCTGTGTGCACGCTGCCCAATGAATAAATTCATACATCTGATGAGTGATTCATATTTTATATTCCTTTGGTCGCGCTGCGTCTAGACACAACCAGAAATTACAGCTCCATGAAATCCTTCTGTGTCCGCATAAAGTCGCCTTTTTAATAATCATCAACCTGCACAGGGAGTGACGGACAGGAGGTGCAGTGCAGGAAATACCTGGACAGGGGGTGAGGGAGAGGAGGGGTGCAGCGCAGGAGATACCTGGACAGGGGGTGAGGGAGAGGAGGTGCAGCGCAGGAGATACCTGGACAGGAAGTGACGGAGAGGAGGTGCAGCGCAGGAGATACCTGGACAGGGGGTGAGGGAGAGGAGGTGCAGCGCAGGAGATACCTGGATAGGGGGTGACAGAAAGGAGATGCAGCGCAGGAGATACATGGACAGGAGGTGCGGAGTGCAGGAAATACCTGGACAGGGGGTGAGGGAGAGGAGGTGCAGCGCAGGAGATACCTGGACAGGAAGTGACGGAGAGGAGGTGCAGCGCAGGAGATACCTGAACAGGAAGTGAGGGAGAGGAGGTGCAGCGCAGGAGATACCTGGACAGGAAGTGACGGAGAGGAGGTGCAGCGCAGGAGATACCTGAACAGGAAGTGAGGGAGAGGAGGTGCAGCGCAGGAGATACCTGGACAGGAAGTGAGGGAGAGGAGGTGCAGTGCGGGAGATACCTGGACAGGAAGTGACGGAGAGGAGGTGCAGCGCAGGAGATACCTGGACAGGAAGTGACGGAGAGGAGGTGCAGCGCAAGAGATACCTGGACAGGAAGTGACGGAGAGGAGGTGCAGCGCAGGAGATACCTGGACAGGGAGTGAGGGAGAGGAGGTGCAGCGCAGGAGATACCTGGATAGGGGGTGACAGAAAGGAGATGCAGCGCAGGAGATACATGGACAGGAGGTGCAGTGCAGGAAATACCTGGACAGGGGGTGAGGGAGAGGAGGTGCAGCGCAGGAGATACCTGGACAGGAAGTGACGGAGAGGAGGTGCAGTGCAGGAGATACCTGGACAGGAAGTGACGGAGAGGAGGTGCAGCGCAAGAGATACCTGGACAGGAAGTGACGGAGAGGAGGTGCAGCGCAGGAGATACCTGGACAGGGGGTGAGGGAGAGGAGGTGCAGCGCAGGAGATACCTGGATAGGGGGTGACAGAAAGGAGATGCAGCGCAGGAGATACATGGACAGGAGGTGCAGTGCAGGAAATACCTGGACAGGGGGTGAGGGAGAGGAGGTGCAGCGCAGGAGATACCTGGACAGGAAGTGAGGGAGAGGAGGTGCAGCGCAGGAGATACCTGGACAGGAAGTGACGGAGAGGAGGTGCAGCGCAGGAGATACCTGGACAGGGAGTGAGGGAGAGGAGGTGCAGCGCAGGAGATACCTGGATAGGGGGTGACAGAAAGGAGATGCAGCGCAGGAGATACATGGACAGGAGGTGCAGTGCAGGAAATACCTGGACAGGGGGTGGGGGAGAGGAGGTGCAGCGCAGGAGATACCTGGACAGGAAGTGACGGAGAGGAGGTGCAGCGCAGGAGATACCTGGACAGGAAGTGACGGAGAGGAGGTGCAGCGCAGGAGATACCTGGACAGGGAGTGAGGGAGAGGAGGTGCAGCGCAGGAGATACCTGGATAGGGGGTGACAGAAAGGAGATGCAGCGCAGGAGATACATGGACAGGAGGTGCAGTGCAGGAAATACCTGGACAGGGGGTGAGGGAGAGGAGGTGCAGCGCAGGAGATACCTGGACAGGAAGTGACGGAGAGGAGGTGCAGCGCAGGAGATACCTGGACAGGAAGTGACGGAGAGGAGGTGCAGCGCAGGAGATACCTGGACAGGAAGTGACGGAGAGGAGGTGCAGTGCAGGAAATACCTGGACAGGGGGTGAGGGAGAGGAGGTGCAGCGCAGGAGATACCTGGACAGGGGGTGCAGTGCTGGAGTCATCCTATGCAGCACATATATAATATATTAGCCAGGACCAGTAGGTGCATACGACAAAGGATCGCAGCCTGCGCAGAGGAGAGTTTCTGTTGGTAGAAGAAGGGTTACTTTCACTTGCGCCACGTTCAGGCCACACGGCTTGGTTATTTTCTTTTAATGTTCTTTTTGCTTTTCTGGGCGACTCTGCGCGGTCTGACACCCTGAAACGTGCCGCGTAATCATTAGAATAACAGAAAAATGAGTCCAGTGCTGATTTCTCTACATATTAAAAATGCATTAATCTGCGCGGTGAACACGGATCCCGAAGCCAGCGACGGGCAAATATTTACATTGGGTGACGCTCAGAAACAGAATCCTTATACCGAAATCCTGGGGGAAAGAATCCACAAAGACTGCTGGAATAAGAGAGTGGTGCATGGAGAGAGCGGGTGATGTTTACTTACCCTCAGCAGCCAGGAGAACGCCGGCCCCGGGGCCAACACACGGACAGAAGGATACCAGCAGATGACCCCCATATATAGAGAAGGGGGCCGCAATACTTCATGAAGTCAATGATGGCCTACAATCACCTGCCAAATAAAACCTTACATAGGGGGCAGCAGCACAAATACATATACTGCGTATATACATTATACATACATGGCATACTATAATGAAACTAAAATACATGTTATAATATACACCAGAGCTATGCTCACTATTCTGTCACTGTGCACATACATAACATTACTTATCCTGTATTATACTCCAGAGCTGCGCTCACTATTCTGCTGGTACAGTCACTGTGTACATACATTACATTACTTATCCTGTACTGATCCTGAGTTACATCCTGTATTATACTCCAGAGCTGCACTCACTATTCTGCTGGTACAGTCACTGTGTACATACATTACATTACTTATCCTGTATTATACTCCAGAGCTGTGCTCACTATTCTGCTGGTACAGTCACTGTGTACATACATTACATTATTTATCCTGTATTATACTCCAGAGCTGCACTCACTATTCTGCTGGTGCAGTCACTGTGTACATACATTACATTACTTATCCTGTAGTTATAGACTCCAGAGCTGCGCTCACTATTCTGCTGGTACAGTCACTGTGTACATACATTACATTACTTATCCTGTACTGATCCTGAGTTACATCCTGTATTATACTCCAGAGCTGCACTCACTATTCTGCTGGTGCAGTCACTGTGTACATACATTACATTACTTATCCTGTATTATACTCCAGAGCTACGCTCACTATTCTGCTGGTGCAGTCACTGTGTACATACATTACATTACTTATCCTGTATTATACTCCAGAGCTGCACTCACTATTCTGCTGGTACAGTCACTGTGTACATACATTACATTACTTATCCTGTACTGATCCTGAGTTACATCCTGTATTATACTCCAGAGCTGCGCTCACTATTCTGCTGGTACAGTCACTGTGTACATACATTACATTACTTATCCTGTACTGATCCTGAGTTACATCCTGTATTATACTCCAGCGCTGCACTCACTATTCTGCTGGTACAGTCACTGTGTACATACATTACATTACTTATCCTGTATTATCTGGTTACTCCTTTTCCAGAGCTGCACTCACTATTCTGCTGGTACAGTCACTGTGTACATACATTACATTACTTATCCTGTATTATACTCCAGAGCTGCGCTCACTATTCTGCTGGTGCAGTCACTGTGTACATACATTACATTACTTATCCTGTACTGATCCTGAGTTACATCCTGTATTATACTCAAGAGCTGCGCTCACTATTCTGCTGGTACAGTCACTGTGTACATACATTACATTACTTATCCTGTACTGATCCTGAGTTATATCCTGTATTATACTCCAGAGCTGCGCTCACTATTCTGCTGGTACAGTCACTGTGTACATACATTACATTACTTATCCTGTATTATACTCCAGAGCTGCACTCACTATTCTGCTGGTACAGTCACTGCGTACATACATTACATTACTTATCCTGTATTATGCTCCAGAGCTGTGCTCACTATTCTGCTGGTACAGTCACTGTGTACATACATTACATTACTTATCCTGTATTATACTCCACAGCTGCAGTCACTATTCTGCTGGTACAGTCAATGTGTACATACATTACATTACTTATCCTGTACTGAACCTGAGTTACATCCTGTATTATACTCCAGAGCTGCGCTCACTATTCTGCTGGTACAGTCACTGTGTACATACATTACATTACTTATCCTGTACTGATCCTGAGTTACATCCTGTATTATACTCCAGAGCTGCACTCACTATTCTGCTGGTACAGTCACTGTGTACATACATTACATTACTTATCCTGTATTATACTCCAGAGCTGCAGTCACTATTCTGCTGGTACAGTCACTGTGTACATACATTACATTACTTATCCTGTACTGAACCTGAGTTACATCCTGTATTATACTCCAGAGCTGCGCTCACTATTCTGCTGGTACAGTCACTGTGTACATACATTACATTACTTATCCTGTACTGATCCTGAGTTATATCCTGTATTATACTCCAGAGCTGCACTCACTATTCTGCTGGTACAGTCACTGTGTACATACATTACATTACTTATCCTGTATTATACTCCAGAGCTGCAGTCACTATTCTGCTGGTACAGTCACTGTGTACATACATTACATTACTTATCCTGTACTGAACAATGTGGTGTCACTGAGTTACATCATTACATTCTTCCTGTATTATACTCCAGAGCTGCGCTCACTATTCTGCTGGTGCAGTCACTGTGTACATACATTACATTACTTATCCTGTACTGATCCTGAGTTATATCCTGTATTATACTCCAGAGCTGCGCTCACTATTCTGCTGGTACAGTCACTGTGTACATACATTACATTACTTATCCTGTATTATACTCCAGCGCAGCGCTCACTATTCTGCTGGTGCAGTCACTGTGTACATACATTACATTACTGGCATCCTGTATTATACTCCAGAGCTGTACTCACTATTCTGCTGGTGCAGTCACTGTGTACATACATTACATTACTTATCCTGTATTATACTCCAGAGCTGCGCTCACTATTCTGCTGGTACAGTCACTGTGTACATACATTACATTACTTATCCTGTACTGATCCTGGAGTTATATACATCTCCTGTATTATACTCCAGAGCTGCGCTCACTATTCTGCTGGTACAGTCACTGTGTACATACATTACATTACTTATCCTGTATTATACTCCAGAGCTGCGCTCACTATTCTGCTGGTACAGTCACTGTGTACATACATTACATTACTTATCCTGTACTGATCCTGAGTTATATCCTGTATTATACTCCAGAGCTGCGCTCACTATTCTGCTGGTACAGTCACTGTGTACATACATTACATTACTTATCCTGTATTATACTCCAGAGCTGCACTCACTATTCTGCTGGTACAGTCACTGTGTACATACATTACATTACTTATCCTGTACTGATCCTGAGTTACATCCTGTATTATACTCCAGAGCTGCGCTCACTATTCTGCTGGTGCAGTCACTGTGTACATACATTACATTACTTATCCTGTACTGATCCTGAGTTACATCCTGTATTATACTCCAGAGCTGCGCTCACTATTCTGCTGGTGCAGTCACTGTGTACATACATTACATTACTTATCCTGTACTGATCCTGAGTTATATCCTGTATTATACTCCAGAGCTGCGCTCACTATTCTGCTGGTACAGTCACTGTGTACATACATTACATTACTTATCCTGTATTATACTCCAGCGCAGCGCTCACTATTCTGCTGGTGCAGTCACTGTGTACATACATTACATTACTGCATCCTGTATTATACTCCAGAGCTGTACTCACTATTCTGCTGGTGCAGTCACTGTGTACATACATTACATTACTTATCCTGTATTATACTCCAGAGCTGCGCTCACTATTCTGCTGGTACAGTCACTGTGTACATACATTACATTACTTATCCTGTATTATACTCCAGAGCTGCGCTCACTATTCTGCTGGTGTACAGTCACTGTGTACATACATTACATTACTTATCCTGTACTGATCCTGAGTTACATCCTGTATTATACTCCAGAGCTGCGCTCACTATTCTGCTGGTGCAGTCACTGTGTACATACATTACATTACTTATCCTGTATTATACTCCAGAGCTGCGCTCACTATTCTGTGTCACTGTAAACATGTATATACTGTGGCTTTGTTTACTATGGGATTACTGTCTGTTTTGGGGTCAGGGTGTTTTTAGGTATTTTTGATGTCACATGACTGCTATATTTTTGGTTAGTCAGTGACCATTCTGTACCAGGCTGTCAGTTTACATGTCAGTGCTCCTTGTTGCGGACAGGTAGTCATCAGTGGGGTGCACTCCTGTGTATTTTGGCCTCACCAGACTGTAAATTGCTCTTGCACAGGCTCCTGTAAATAGTGTGAGCAGTGTCTGGAGGAGGGGGTGCTGGGGGTATTTGGGGGGTCAGGTAGCGCCGCCCTGCTGTTTCCTATTAACCTCTCTCACACTTTACTTCCCATTCAGCTCCAGGACTGATTTATTCTGACACTAAAGATCCCCCAGGGAAGTCACAGGGGAAAGACGAGGTCTGCAGGCGCCACAAACAAGACTCTTAAAGGCGCAGGCTGCTGTCTTGGACGGGGCTGAGCTCTGCCTGCACACTACTACTATCACAATACAATACATGCCTCACTATCTCTGGATGACCCCGCTATGTGACAAAGCTTCCTCAGGATGGTCACATGACTGTTGTCTGAGCCTTCTTATGTAGCTCATCCTCTGCCTCCTTGATTAGAATGCAAGAACTGCAGTGAAGACTGACACAAACATTAGGAAGTAAAAGCAAAAGGAGAAGAGAATTTTTGTATGCTATGTCACATCACTATATTAATAGGCAACATTGTCCTTCAGGAATCTGAAAAAGTTGGGTGAAAATTTTGGAACTTGAAGAAAGGAAGTCTGGCCACATCCCAGATTTTCGCCTCCTCTTCAGTGCTAGGGCGGCGGGTCCAGTCATAGCGTGGCGGTGACCTCTTTGGGTGACAGGATGCGGCACCTCCGCCCAGCCTTGTTGCCTGGAGACCTTGTTTCCCACATAAACAGATGAGCGGAGTAATTTGGGATCTTACAGCTTGGAAAGTGCGGAGGTGAAGGCTTGTGGTCTGGCTTTGGCCAGAATCCGCCCCGCTGCTGCATATTTTCATCCTTGGTGTAAAACGATGAATTCTTGAGAGGAAAATCTTAAATATCCCTCAGTCATCCCCATCAGAGGAGGCCTCAGCAACCACTCCTGGCAGTACCCAGCTCTCCACAGACCCTGAATTCTGACATTCTGAATCAGGAGGCTCAGAATAAACAAAGATTAATGTAGCAGAGAAGGAGAGGACATTAACCCTATAAGAGACAAAATGTCAAACGGGCCCCTGCTTGTGGGTCATACCTGTATATATAGACTCCTAATAGTCCATATACAAGGTGACAAAAGCATCCGCCAAATACCCCCAGAAATCCACCGCACAGAATCTCCACAATCCTTCTTCTATTTCCCTGGAACTTCTAGCGTCACATCGTAATCTACCCCGAGCTGTGAATTGTCCAAGACTGTAGAGGAAACTACCGTATTATACCGCCAGATGAGGGACCCCAGACCAACACAGACAAGGGGGGACGACTGCCTGGACAGAGTGTACAGGACAGGAGGAGCAGCTCTACCAAAACTACAGGCAGTATTATAGTAGTTATATTCTTATACATAGAAGCAGTATTATAGTAGTTATATTCTTGTACATAGGAGCAGTATTATAGTAGTTATATTCTTGTATATAGAGGCAGTATTATAGTAGTTATATTCTTGTACATAGGGGGTAGTATTATAGTAGTTATATTCTTGTACATAGAGGCAGTATTATAGTAGTTATATTCTTGTACATAGGGGGGTAGTATTATAGTAGTTATATTCTTGTACATAGGAGCAGTATTATAGTAGTTATATTCTTGTACATAGGAGCAGTATTATAGTAGTTATATTCTTGTACATAGGAGTAGTATTATAGTAGTTATATTCTTGTACATAGGAGTAGTATTATAGTAGTTATATTCTTGTACATAGGGGGCAGTATTATAGTGGTTATATTCTTGTACATAGGAGCAGTATTATAGTAGTTATATTCTTGTACATAGGGGGTAGTATTATAGTAGTTATATTCTTGTACATAGGAGCAGTATTATAGTAGTTATATTCTTGTACATAGGAGTAGTATTATAGTAGTTATATTCTTGTACCTAGGGAGCAGTATTATAGTAGTTATATTCTTGTACATAGGAGGTAGTATTATAGTAGTTATATTCTTGTACATAGGAGTAGTATTATAGTAGTTATATTCTTGTACATAGGAGCAGTATTATAGTAGTTATATTCTTGTACGTGGGCACAGTATTATAGTAGTTATATTCTTGTACATAGGAGGCAGTATTATAGTAGTTATATTCTTGTACATAGGAGCAGTATTATAGTAGTTATATTCTTGTACATAGGAGCAGTATTATAGTAGTTATATTCTTGTACATAGGAGCAGTATTATAGTAGTTATATTCTTGTACATAGGAGCAGTATTATAGTAGTTATATTCTTGTACATAGGAGGTAGTATTATAGTAGTTATATTCTTGTACATAGGAGTAGTATTATAGTAGTTATATTCTTGTACATAGGAGCAGTATTATAGTAGTTATATTCTTGTACATAGGAGCAGTATTATAGTAGTTATATTCCTGTACATAGGAGTAGTATTATAGTAGTTATATTCTTGTATATAGGAGCAGTATTATAGTAGTTATATTCTTGTACATAGGAGGCAGTATTATAGTAGTTATATTCTTGTACATAGGAGCAGTATTATAGTAGTTATATTCTTGTACATAGGAGTAGTATTATAGTAGTTATATTCTTGTACATAGGAGCAGTATTATAGTAGTTATATTCTTGTACATAGGAGTAGTATTATAGTAGTTATATTCTTGTACATAGGAGGTAGTATTATAGTAGTTATATTCTTGTACATAGGAGGTAGTATTATAGTAGTTATATTCTTGTACATAGGAGCAGTATTATAGTAGTTATATTCTTGTATATAGGAGCAGTATTATAGTAGTTATATTATTGTACATAGGAGGTAGTATTATAGTAGTTATATTCTTGTACAAAGTAGTATTATAGTAGTTATATTCTTGTACATAGGAGCAGTATTATAGTAGTTATATTCTTGTACATAGGAGCAGTATTATAGTAGTTATATTCTTGTACATAGGAGTAGTATTATAGTAGTTATATTCTTGTACATAGGAGCAGTATTATAGTAGTTATATTCTTGTACATAGGAGGTAGTATTATAGTAGTTATATTCTTGTACATAGGGAGCAGTATTATAGTAGTTATATTCTTGTACATAGGAGCAGTATTATAGTAGTTATATTCTTGTACATAGGAGCAGTATTATAGTAGTTATATTCTTGTACATCGGGGGTAGTATTATAGTAGTTATATTCTTGTACATAGGAGCAGTATTATAGTAGTTATATTCTTGTACATAGGAGGTAGTATTATAGTAGTTATATTCTTCTACATAGGAGGTAGTATTATAGTAGTTATATTCTTGTACATAGGAGCAGTATTATAGTAGTTATATTCTTGTACATAGGAGCAGTATTATAGTAGTTATACTATTGTACATAGGAGCAGTATTATAGTAGTTATATTCTTGTACATAGGAGTAGTATTATAGTAGTTATATTCTTGTATATAGGAGGTAGTATTATAGTAGTTATATTCTTGTACATAGGAGTAGTATTATAGTAGTTATATTCATGTACATAGGAGCAGTATTATAGTAGTTATATTCTTGTATATAGGAGGTAGTATTATAGTAGTTATATTCTTGTACATAGGGGGTAGTATTATAGTAGTTATATTCTTGTACATAGGAGGCAGTATTATAGTAGTTATATTCTTGTACATAGGAGTAGTATTATAGTAGTTATATTCTTGTACATAGGAGTAGTATTATAGTAGTTATATTCTTGTACATAGGGGTAGTATTATAGTAGTTATATTCTTGTACATAGGAGTAGTATTATAGTAGTTATATTCTTGTACATAGGAGGTAGTATTATAGTAGTTATATTCTTGTACATAGGGGGCAGTATTATAGTAGTTATATTCTTGTACATAGGAGTAGTATTATAGTAGTTATATTCTTGTACATAGGAGCAGTATTATAGTAGTTATATTCTTGTACATAGGAGCAGTATTATAGTAGTTATATTCTTGTACATAGGGGCAGTATTATAGTAGTTATATTCTTGTACATAGGAGCAGTATTATAGTAGTTATATTCTTGTACATAGGAGCAGTATTATAGTAGTTATATTCTTGTACATAAGAGCAGTATTATAGTAGTTATATTCTTGTACGTAGGAGCAGTATTATAGTAGGTATATTCTTGTACATAGGAGCAGTATTATAGTAGGTATATTCTTGTACATAGGAGCAGTATTATAGTAGTTATATTCTTGTACATAGTATTATAGTAGTTATATTCTTGTACATAGGAGCAGTATTATAGTAGTTATATTCTTGTACATAGGAGGTAGTATTATAGTAGTTATATTCTTGTACATAGGAGCAGTATTATAGTAGTTATATTCTTGTACATAGGAGCAGTATTATAGTAGTTATATTCTTGTACATAGTAGTATTATAGTAGTTATATTCTTGTACATAGGAGCAGTATTATAGTAGTTATATTCTTGTACATAGGAGGTAGTATTATAGTAGTTATATTCTTGTACATAGGAGGTAGTATTATAGTAGTTATATTCTTGTACATAGGAGCAGTATTATAGTAGTTATATTCTTGTACATAGGAGCAGTATTATAGTAGTTATATTCTTGTACATAGGAGCAGTATTATAGTAGTTATATTCTTGTACATAGGAGTAGTATTATAGTAGTTATATTCTTGTATATAGGAGTAGTATTATAGTAGTTATATTCTTGTCCATAGTAGTATTATAGTAGTTATATTCTTGTACATAGGAGCAGTATTATAGTAGTTATATTCTTGTACATAGGAGGTAGTATTATAGTAGTTATATTCTTGTACATAGGAGTTAGTATTATAGTAGTTATATTCTTGTACATAGGAGCAGTATTATAGTAGTTATATTCTTGTACATAGGAGGTAGTATTATAGTAGTTATATTCTTGTACATAGGGGCAGTATTATAGTAGTTATATTCTTGTACATAGGGGGCAGTATTATAGTAGTTATATTCTTGTACATAGGAGCAGTATTATAGTAGTTATATTCTTGTACATAGGAGCAGTATTATAGTAGTTATATTCTTGTACATAGGAGCAGTATTATAGTAGTTATATTCTTGTACATAGGAGTAGTATTATAGTAGTTATATTCTTGTACATAGGAGCAGTATTATAGTAGTTATATTCTTGTACATAGGAGGTAGTATTATAGTAATTATATTCTTGTACATAGGAGGTAGTATTATAGTAGTTATATTCTTGTACATAGGAGCAGTATTACAGTAGTTATATTCTTGTACATAGGAGCAGTATTATAGTAGTTATATTCTTGTATATAGGAGTTAGTATTATAGTAGTTATATTCTTGTACATAGGAGCAGTATTATAGTAGTTATATTCTTGTACATAGGAGCAGTATTATAGTAGTTATATTCTTGTACATAGGAGCAGTATTATAGTAGTTATATTCTTGTACATAGGGGCAGTATTATATTAGTTATATTCTTGTACATAGGAGCAGTATTATAGTAGTTATATTCTTGTACATAGGAGCAGTATTATAGTAGTTATATTCTTGTACATAGGAGCAGTATTATAGTAGTTATATTCTTGTACATAGGAGTAGTATTATAGTAGTTATATTCCTGTACATAGGAGCAGTATTATAGTAGTTATATTCTTGTACATAGGAGCAGTATTATAGTAGTTATATTCTTGTACATAGGAGCAGTATTATAGTAGTTGTGTGTTTGCGGGTTGAGGGGTTCAGAGCTATGATCACTACATTTGGATTTTTTGCCTTCTTCTCGATGATCTCTGATAATTGAGCTCTTGTCTTTGATTTTTCACTCTCCGTTAGTTATGACGGTACTTTTTCGCCGCACACTTGGCTCTGATCTATGTGGTCCTTTCTTGCGCCAAACTGTAGCTATTTCTTTACTAGAGGGTGGTGTGATCTTTTGCTCCTCTTGTGTCTAGACGCTGTGTATGGAGAATTTTCTGTAAGAACCTGCTCGGGTCTGCACCGCACTGAAGGGTGTGAAGATTTTTGTGAATTCTTTCCTTTCCTATTATTTGGCGCCATCATATTCTGTAGCGCTGTACATAGATTGCTGTAACAAATTTAAAAAACTTGCAAAACGTAGAATCCCCTGTAGATGTGTCTTTGGTCTTTTTCACCCCTATGGCCAGTGCTGCAGAGGACCGTGCTTTACAATGCCTTATACTCCAGTTACTCCCAGAGCTGCATTGGCTGCTTTATACCATTGCTGAATTGATTGGTAACAGCTTAGGTTATACAACATAATGTACAGCTTTGGTCTGCTGCATTGCCTTCTTGGACTTGTAGTAGTTTTTTGTACTGAGTATTGAAGTGACTGAGATCATACAGCCCACTGTAGAGAATAGATTGATAGTTTACAAACTTTCTATATCTGAGTGTATCTAAGCCCATCTAATACAGTGTGTAATAATGTAAGTGTATCTAAGCCCATCTAATACACTGTTTATTATGGACACTAAATAAGAGGTTACAGGTAAATGTGAGGTCCTAACAGGAAACTCGCAGAATTACCAGTGCAGCTTTGGATGTGATTGGAATACTAACAGAACTGCGAATGCAGCTTCAGATGTGACTGGTGTATAAGACATGACGTATAGTTACTGATTGTCATACTTACAGTATAGAAAAAGTCTTGTACTGTCCTGAGCATCAGGCACAGATCCTCAGACAGACTTCTCACCCTCATCTTCCTCAGAGCCCCCTCCAGTCCTCCAGACCTTATTATGAGCCGGCTATCCTCAGACAGACTTCTCTCCCTCCTCTTCCTCAGAGCCCCCTCCAGTCCTCCAGACCTTATTATGAGCTGGCTATTCTCAGACAGGCTTCTCACCCTCCTCTTCCTCATAGCCCCCTCCAGTCCTCCAGACCTTATGAGCTGGCTATCCTCAGACAGACTTCTCACCCTCCTCTTCCTCAGAGCCCCCTCCAGTCCTCCAGACCTTGTGAGCTAGCTAACCTCAGACAGACTTCTCACCCTCATCTTCCTCAGAGCCCCCTCCAGTCCTCCAGACATTATTATGAGTTGGCTAACCTCAGACAGACTTCTCACCCTCCTCTTCCTCAGAGCCCCCTCCAGTCCTCCAGACCTTATTATGAGCCGGCTATCCTCAGACAGACTTCTCGCCCTCCTCTTCCTCAGAGCCCCCTCCAGTCCTCCAGACCTTGTGAGCTAGCTAACCTCAGACAGACTTCTCACCCTCATCTTCCTCAGAGCCCCCTCCAGTCCTCCAGACATTATTATGAGCTGGCTAACCTCAGACAGACTTCTCACCCTCCTCTTCCTCAGAGCCCCCTCCAGTCCTCCAGACCTTATTATGAGCCGGCTATCCTCAGACAGACTTCTCGCCCTCCTCTTCCTCAGAGCCCCCTCCAGTCCTCCAGACCTTGTGAGCTAGCTAACCTCAGACAGACTTCTCACCCTCATCTTCCTCAGAGCCCCCCTCCAGTCCTCCAGACATTATTATGAGCTGGCTAACCTCAGACAGACTTCTCACCCTCCTCTTCCTCAGAGCCCCCTCCAGTCCTCCAGACCTTATTATGAGCTGGCTAACCTCAGACAGACTTCTCGCCCTCCTCTTCCTCAGAGCCCCCTCCAGTCCTCCAGACCTTGTGAGCTAGCTAACCTCAGACAGACTTCTCACCCTCATCTTCCTCAGAGCCCCCTCCAGTCCTCCAGACATTATTATGAGCTGGCTATTCTCAGACAGACTTCTCGCCCTCCTCTTCCTCAGAGCCCCCTCCAGTCCTCCAGACATTATGAGCTGGCTATCCTCAGACAGACTTCTCACCCTCCTCTTCCTCATAGCCCCCTCCAGTCCTCTAGACCTTATGAGCCGGCTATCCTCAGACAGACTTCTCACCCTCCTCTTCCTCATAGCCCCCTCCAGTCCTCTAGACCTTATGAGCTGGCTATCTTCAGACAGGCTTCTCACCCTCCTCTTCCTCAGAGCCCCCTCCAGTCCTCCAGACCTTATGAGCCAGCTATCCTCAGACAGACTTCTCACCCTCCTCATCCTCACCCCCATCCCCTATCCTGACCTCAGACAGCATTATTTGGCTAATATTCCAGCTGCCTCCTGACTCTGGGCCAGCCAGCCTATGTAACACGGCTCTGGATGTTGTTTCACTCGTCTGCCCCTTACATTTGGGAATCCATCCTGTAAGTGTTTCCATATGTCTCCTTGCTCAGCTTCTTACTCCATACACTAAGCAGGCCAGGAGCCGCCAGGCAGGGGCACAGCGAGACCCCCAGGAGGACCCCGCAGGACTGAAGAATATCAGTAGATCCCCTAGGATCACAGCACCTGGTTCACGAGCAG
>CAMRHE010001372.1:20000-92500 GCA_947044405.1 Leptodactylus fallax | reverse complement strand
TACATATATAATTATATACAGGAGATACCCAGGTTATACCGGCTGTACATATATAATTATATACAGGATATACCCAGGTTATACCGGCTGTACATATATAATTATATACAGGAGATACCCAGGTTATACCGGCTGTACATATATAATTATATACAGGAGATACCCAGGTTATACCGGCTGTACATATATAATTATATACAGGAGATACCCAGGTTATACCGGCTTTACATATATCATTATATACAGGAGATACCCAGGTTAGATCGGCTTTACATATATAATTATATACAGGAGATACCCAGGTTATACCAGCTGTACATATATAATTATATACAGGAGATACCCAGGTTATACCGGCTGTACATATATAATTATATACAGGAGATACCCAGGTTATACCAGCTGTACATATATAATTATATACAGGAGATACCCACTATATGTTATATATACAGTATATACTGCTGATTCTCTGTATAGTGTGTAGCTGTCAGTCGTGCAGGATGTGTTGGGCTCGGGTTGATGATGGGAATGTCTTGTTCTGTGGGTGTCGTCAGTTTTGTCATTTTCAGTATAACACCCGGGTCTCCTGATTTTTGGCACAGGCCTCTCTTCTTAATGATCTTGGCATGGCGGCGCCGCTGCCTTGCTTGCTCTGAGTCTCGCTTGCTCTGAGTCTCAGTCAGGAGATGATTATCTACAGTTTAATTTCTTATGGTTTGTGTTTTATGTCCTCATGAATTCCTGCGGAGAGGTCATTACCCGTGTGCGACTCTGATCTGCTCCATACAGCCTGGGAAGGGGGGCACACACCAAAAGCCGGGGACATGAGGAGCTGCGGGAAGTGTCAGTGTGCAGGACAATATCACAGGGATCGTACTACTCCCCCCATCCTCTCATCATCATGGTGGGATTATGGTTTTTGTTAGATGAAAAATTGATATTTTGATGAAATGCCGAATAATTGGGAACATCAGTAAAACGTCCTTACAAGGTGTGCGAGGTGTAATGGCGGCCATACTGACTGTCAGCCAAAGAGCCATCTGTCTTCTTTAGTCCTGAATGACTGATCAGTGACCACAAAGAATTTTATCCCTCATACGCTTCAGGCTCAAACCTTATCAGAACCAAAACCATTATAAATCCAGAACCCAAAATACTGCAGAGAGGAGTCATAAAGGATAAAAAACATCACTATATCACACTGTATACTCATATTCATTATTTGTATATCCTGTATTATACTCCAGAGCTGCGCTCACTATTCTGCTGGTGCAGTCACTGTGTACAGTCATGGCCAAAAGTTTTGAGAATGACACAAATATTCTATTTTCACATGATCTGCTGCCCTCTGGTTTTTATGTGTGTTTGTCAGATGTTTTTATCACATACAGAAATAGAATTGCATTCATATTATGAGTAACAGAAGCTTATATTGACACTTAGAATGAGTTAATGCAGCAAGTCAATATTTGCAGTGTTGACCCTTCTTCTTCAGGACCTCTGCAATTCTCCCTGGCATGCTCTCAATCAACTTCTGGACCAAATCCTGACTGATAGCAGTCCATTCTTGCAGAATCAATGCTTTCATTTTGTCTGAATTTGTTGGTTTTTGTTTGTCCACCCGTCTCTTGATGATTGACCACAAGTTCTCAATGGGATTAAGATCTGGGCAGTTTCCAGGCCATGGACCCAAAATCTCTATGTTTTGTTCCCTGAGCCATTTAGTTATCACCTTTGCTTTATGGCAAGGTGCTCCATCATGCTGGAAAAGGCATTGTTGAGCGCCAAACTGCTCTTGGACGGTTGGGAGAAGTTTCTCTTGGAGGACATTCTGGTACCATTCTTTATTCATGGCTGTTTTAGGCAAGACTGTGAGAGAGCCGATTCCCTTGGCTGAGAAGCAACCCCACACATGAATGGTTTCAGGATGCTTTACAGTTGGCATGAGACAAGACTGGTGGTAGCGCTCACCTCTTCTTCTCCGAATAAGCTGTTTTCCAGATGTTCCAAACAATCGAAAAGGGGATTCATCAGAGAAAATGACTTTCCCCCAGTCCTCAGCAGTCCACTCCCTGTACCTTTTGCAGAATATCAGTCTGCCCCTGATGTTTTTTCTGGAGAGAAGTGGCTTCTTTGCTGCCCTCCTTGAGACCAGGCCTTGCTCCAAGAGTCTCCGCCTCACAGTGCGTGCAGATGCACTCACACCTGCCTGCTGCCATTCCTCAGCAAGCTCTGCACTGCTGGTAGCCCCATCCCGCAGCTGAAACACTTTTAAGAGACGGTCCTGCCGCTTGCTGGTCTTTCTTGGGCGCCCTGGAGCCTTTTTGGCACCAATGGAACCTCTCTCCTTGAAGTTCTTGATGATGCGATAGATTGTTGACTGAGGTGCAATCTTTCTAGCTGCAATACTCTTCCCAGTTAGGCCATTTTTGTGCAGTGCAATGATGACTGCACGTGTTTCTTTAGAGATAACCATGGTTAACAGAAGAGAAACAATGATGGCAAGCACCAGCCTCCCTTTTAAAGTGTCCAGTGGTGTCATTCTTACTTAATCATGACAGATTGATCTCCAGCCCTGTCCTCATCAACACCCACACCTGTGTTAATGGAGCAATCACTGAAACCATGTTAGGTGGTCCTTTTAAGGCAGGGCTGCAATGATGTTGAAATGTGTTTTGGGGGATAAAGTTCATTTTCTAGGCAAATATTGACTTTGCAAGTAATTGCTGTTAAGCTGATCACTCTTTATAACATTCTGGAGTATATGCAAATTGCCATTAGAAAAACTGAAGCAGTAGACTTTGTAAAAATTAATATTTGTATCATTCTCAAAACTTTTGGCCATGACTGTACATACATTACATTACTTATCCTGTATTATACTCCAGAGCTGCGCTCACTATTCTGCTGGTACAGTCACTGTGTACATACATTACATTACTTATCCTGTATTATACTCCAGAGCTGCGCTCACTATTCTGCTGGTACAGTCACTGTGTACATACATTACATTACTTATCCTGTATTATACTCCAGAGCTGCGCTCACTATTCTGCTGGTGCAGTCACTGTGTACATACATTACATTACTTATCCTGTATTATACTCCAGAGCTGCGCTCACTATTCTGCTGGTACAGTCACTGTGTACATACATTACATTACTTATCCTGTACTGATCCTGAGTTACATCCTGTATTATACTCCAGAGCTGCGCTCACTATTCTGCTGGTACAGTCACTGTGTACATACATTACATTACTTATCCTGTATTATACTCCAGAGCTGCGCTCACTATTCTGTTGATACAGTCACTGTGTACATACATTACATTACTTATCCTGTATTATACTCCAGAGCTGCGCTCACTATTCTGCTGGTACAGTCACTGTGTACATACATTACATTACTTATCCTGTACTGATCCTGAGTTACCTCCTGTATTATACTCCAGAGCTGTGCTCACTATTCTGCTGGTACAGTCACTGTGTACATACATTACATTACTTATCCTGTATTATACTCCAGAGCTGCGCTCACTATTCTGCTGGTACAGTCACTGTGTACATACATTACATTACTTATCCTGTACTGATCCTGAGTTACATCCTGTATTATACTCCAGTGCAGCGCTCACTATTCTGCTGGTACAGTCACTGTGTACATACATTACATTACTTATCCTGTACTGATCCTGAGTTATATCCTGTATTATACTCCAGAGCTGCGCTCACTATTTTGCTGGTACAGTCACTGTGTACATACATTACATTACTTATCCTGTACTGATCCTGAGTTACATCCTGTATTATACTCCAGAGCAGCACTCACTATTCTGCTGGTGCAGTCACTGTGTACATACATTACATTACTTATCCTGTACTGATCCTGAGTTACATCCTGTATTATACTCCAGAGCTGCACTCACTATTCTGCTGGTACAGTCACTGTGTACATACATTATATTACTTATCCTGTATTATACTCCAGAGCTGCGCTCTCTATTCTGCTGGTACAGTCACTGTGTACATACATTACATTACTTATCCTGTACTGATCCTGAGTTACATCCTGTATTATACTCCAGAGCTGCGCTCACTATTCTGCTGGTGCAGTCACTGTGTACATACATTACATTACTTATCCTGTATTATACTCCACAGCTGCGCTCACTATTCTGCTGGTGCAGTCACTGTGTACATACATTACATTACTTATCCTGTATTATACTCCAGAGCTGTACTCACTATTCTGCTGGTACAGTCACTGTGTACATACATTACATTACTTATCCTGTATTATACTCCAGAGCTGCGCTCACTATTCTGCTGGTGCAGTCACTGTGTACATACATTACATTACTTATCCTGTACTGATCCTGAGTTACATCCTGTATTATACTCCAGAGCTGCACTCACTATTCTGCTGGTACAGTCACTGTGTACATACATTACATTACTTATCCTGTACTGATCCTGAGTTATATCCTGTATTATACTCCAGAGCTGCACTCACTATTCTGCTGGTACAGTCACTGTGTACATACATTACATTACTTATCCTGTATTATACTCCAGAGCTGCGCTCACTATTCTGCTGGTGCAGTCACTGTGTACATACATTACATTACTTATCCTGTACTGATCCTGAGTTACATCCTGTATTATACTCCAGAGCTGCGCTCACTATTCTGCTGGTACAGTCACTGTGTACATACATTACATTACTTATCCTGTACTGATCCCGAGTTACATCCTGTATTATACTCCAGAGCTGCGCTCACTATTCTGCTGGTACAGTCACTGTGTACATACATTACATTACTTATCCTGTACTGATCCTGAGTTACATCCTGTATTATACTCCAGAGCTGCACTCACTATTCTGCTGGTGCAGTCACTGTGTACATACATTACATTACTTATCCTGTATTATACTCCAGAGCTGCGCTCACTATTCTGCTGGTACAGTCACTGTGTACATACATTACATTACTTATCCTGATCCTGAGTTACATCCTGTATTATACTCCAGAGCTGCGCTCACTATTCTGCTGGTGCAGTCACTGTGTACATACATTACATTACTTATCCTGTACTGATTCTGAGTTACATCCTGTATTATACTCCAGAGCTGCGCTCACTATTCTGCTGGTACAGTCACTGTGTACATACATTACATTATTTATCCTGTATTATACTCCAGAGCTGCACTCACTATTCTGCTGGTACAGTCACTGTGTACATACATTACATTACTTATCCTGTACTGATCCTGAGTTACATCCTGTATTATACTCTAGAGCTGCGCTCACTATTCTGCTGGTACAGTCACTGTGTACATACATTACATTACTTATCCTGATCCTGAGTTACATCCTGTATTATACTCCAGAGCTGCGCTCACTATTCTGCTGGTGCAGTCACTGTGTACATACATTACATTACTTATCCTGATCCTGAGTTACATCCTGTAGTTTTTTTATTAATAAAATTATAAAACATAACAATCTTCATAAACATTAAACATAACAAGAATAATCAAAGGACAAACACAACAAAATAACACAACAAGTGACGATTCTATAATACAATATATACACTATATACAGGTTAGTATATTGACTGGTCCAGCCTCATTCACACCAAATAATCTTCAACCGCACTAATCCCAGTAATACACAATCTCACCGGCTGATCCAGCTGCCCACGACACCAAGAAAAAAAACACATTAATGACAAAAATAATATAATAAACATAAACTCATACGATATTACATATATACATACAAACACCAATAAACCAAAAATTCCCCCCCCCCCCCATAAACCTAAAATCCACAACCAGTCCCCAGCCCCACACACAATCCTGGCACTGGTCCAATGTCCAAAGTCTGCGTATAAGTCCAGACCAGGCCAAGAAAACCCAAAATCCCCCCTCCCCACCTAACTGCTATCCCCATATATACACTATATACAACCTATTAAAAAAATACACAGCATGTAAAACAAATTCCCCCCCCCCTCCCCTAAGCTCAACACCCAAGCTCAACACCCAAGCTCAACACCCAAGCTCACACACAACCCAGTCCAAGAAATGCAAATTCTCCCTCCCCCGCTGACCCACCTCGCAACCTAACTAGTGTACCCATATCACACCAACACAGCAAACACAAAGCCCAAGTTCGACACCTGCAAGCCCTACATCCTACTATTACTGAGCAAAACAAAAGAAAAATCTACAGTGCTAACACCAGCCCAACACCAGGAATGGAGATGACAGGCTAAGGTACAGGAAAGGAGAACCCCCTCCAAAGAAGAGAGGCCCTCCCCGTCCCCAACCTCTCATACTCCAGAGAGCGCACCTTCACCAGGTCACCAAGAATGCCCCTAACCACCTCAGCCACCGGGAGGATTTTCCGTTGCGTCGATACTAGACACCGTGCGTTCCACGTGTGGTACCTAACCACTAGGCTAACTAAGAATAAAGTGCACCGGTCCCGACCACCAAGGACTCTGAATGCTCCATAGGCCCACTCCGCATAAGAGAGACCAGGCAACCTGGGCCAACTGATGGAAGCGCCCACCCTGTTGTACACCTCTGTATTAAAGGGACAATGAAGCAAGAAGTGCTCCATGCTTTCCAGCACGTTGTCACACTCCTCCCGGGGACAACCCCTTTCCTCAGAGCTTCTACACTTCAGGTTATCCCTCACATACAGTTTCCCATGGAAGCAGCGCCAAGCCAAGTCCCAAAACTTCAAGGGGATCCTGATGGAATTTAAAAGTCTCAAACCTACCCCCAGATCCCGGCTTGGGCAATCTTTGAGCACCAGTGGGCTCTGAAAATGAATCGACAGGACCCTCTTGTCAAGGAATTTCCTTGGCAAAGTCCTGATCTCCCACACTCCCAGACCCCACCGGCGAACTACTTTCAGAACCGGGGCAACGTAAGCCGGAAGATGCCCGTGTGGTGTGCGAAGATCCTTCACTTGCCCTCCTGTCTCCCATTCCTGGAAGAAAGGCTGAAACCATCCCCTACAGGAGAAAACCCACGGAGGAGCCCTCTCTTGCCAGAGGCTTGCAATGTTGATCTTAAGAAAGGTGTTCACTAAGAACACCACAGGGTTGACCATACACAACCCCCCTTGTCTCCTCGTACGGTAAGTAACCTCCCTCTTGACTAGGTTCAGTCTATTCCCCCATAATAGCTGGAAGAACACACTGTAGACCCGAGTCCAGAAAGGCTCTGGCAAGATGCACACACTGCCCAGATATATCAGCAAAGGGAGCAGGTAAGTTTTGATCAAGTTTACCCTTTCTCTTAGGGTCAAAGACCAACCCTTCCATTGGTCCACCTTCTGAGCGGCGATCTTAAGCCTGCTGTCCCAATTTTGCATGGGGTAATCCCCTTGACCAAATTCGATGCCGAGGACTTTTGCAGATTGTTGGGACCCTGGAAGGGTGTCCGGGAGATCAAAACCAGGATCTCCCCCTCCCAACCAGAGACTCTCACACTTATCCCGGTTGATCTTGGACCCAGATGCTTCTGAGTAGCGATCAACCTCAGACATCACCCACTCTGCCTCCCTCTGTGAGGACACAAAGGTAGTGACATCGTCAGCATACGCCACCACTCTCAGGGTCGACCCCGGCATCACCCTGTCCATCCCGACCCCCGTCAATGGTCCACAATCAACCCTCCTAAGGAAAGGGTCAATTGCAAACACATATAACAGTGGGCTCAAAGGACAGCCCTGGCGAACGCCAGACCCAACCTCAAAAGAGCAGCCAACCCAACCATTAACAAGTGGGAAACTCTCTGCCCCTGCATACAAGGTCTTAAGCCAATCAACAAACCCCCCCGGCAGGCCATATCTCAGAAGGACAGACCAAAGATACTCGTGGTTAACTCGATCAAATGCTTTAGCCTGATCCAAGGACAGCAAGTACCCCTTCCAGTGACCTGCCCTACCCTGCTCCACTGCCTCCCGGACACCAAGCACAGCACTAGTTGTACTGCGGCCTGGAACAGAGCAGTGCTGAGCCACTGAAAGGAGCTGGGGTGCAAACTTCACCAGACGATTGAACAGCACCTTTGCCAGAATCTTTCTGTCTGCATTGAGTAGCGCTATGGGACGCCAATTCTCAATACAAGATCGGTCCTTACCCTTTGATAGGATGATCAGAGCAGACCTCCTCATTGACCTCGGCAGAGTGCCCGAGGAAAGACACTCATTGAATAACTCAGTCAAGAGGGGAACCAAGATGTCCTTAAAGGTCTTATAGAACTCGGATGTTAGGCCATCCGGAACTGGCGATTTTTGGAGCCGAAGCCCATCAATGGCCAGTCTGACTTCCTCTTCCCTAATCATCTCTGTCAAAACGTCAAGAGAGGGGTTATCCCCTGGTTCAGGGACAGTTTCAGCCAGGAAAGCCGACACCACATCTCGATCTAGATCCCTCTTTCCCAAGAGGCGTGAGTAGAAGGATCTGACGACCTCCAGGATCCCTGATCTGGACCTTTTCAGGGATCCTGTACTATCTATCAGCCCTGTGATAACCTTACTACTCACTGACATCTTACAGTTTCTGTAAGGGTCGGGCGAGCGGTACTTCCCGTAATCCCTCTCAAAAACCAAAGATGCGTGCCTATCATACTGACACCTCTTAAGCAAAGATTTCACTCTGGAAATATCCTCATGGCTACCTCCAGTCGAGACAAGATGCTCGAGTTTCCTCCTCAGGCCTTGATACAGGCGGTACCTGTCCAGACTCCTGAGGCTCGAGAGCTGGCGGAAGAATCTCGCCACCCTTTTCTTGAACATCTCCCACCACTCAGACTTACTGCTACAAAGGTCCAGCAGCGGTACCTGGCTCTGAAGAAAATCCTCAAAGGATTGTCGTATCTCCGCTTCTTCCAAGAGAGACGAATTGAGCTTCCAGTAGCCTCTACCCATCCGGGGGGTCTCTGTAACATTCAGAGAAAACAAAATCATACAGTGATCGGAGAACTCCACCTCAACAACAGACACTGCTGAAGAGACGGCTTCCTCCTTTAAATAAAACCTATCTATTCTGGACCTGCATCTACCCCTATGATAGGTGAACCCCGCGTGGCCTGGGGTGTGCCGGATGTGGACATCCACCAGGCGAGCCTCACTAGCTATACTATTAAGCACGACGCTATCGTAAGTCAGCTTGTCTCTGGAACCTCCCCTATCCTGGGGCCTCGTGACAGCATTGAAGTCCCCTCCAAAGACCACCTGCCGACTTGTAAAAAGGTAGGGCTTGATCCTCATAAAGAGACATTTCCTGTCCCACTTGGATTGGGGACCATAGATGTTAATAAGGCGGAGCTCTTGTCCCTTCATGAGGACATCTAAGATCAGGCATCACCCCATTTCTAACTCAATAACTCGTCTGCATTCTACCGCTGCGGTAAAAAGAACCGCCACTCCGCTATACGGCTCGGCCGCAAGAGGCCAATAAGATGGACCTCGCCTCCACTCCCTTCTAGCTTTATGTACGGTCGCCAAATTTGGCAGCCTGGTCTCTTGCAAAAATAAAATGTCGGCTTCAACACGGCCGAGAAAATCAAAGGCCGCAAATCTAGCCGAATCTGACTTAATGCTGGCGACATTAATAGACGCCAGAGTCAACGGAGTGGGTGCCGCCATCCTGAGTGATTGAGTTAGACGGCTTTCTTCTTACCTGTATTCCCATCCCCTTCAGAGAAGGAACCCCCCCTTTTCAGTGATACTGAGGTGTCCATTTCCTTTTCCTGTGAGTTAGCAGACTCAGGTCTAGCACCTGCTCCCTTATCCTCGTCCCCAGACTCCACGCCAGTCTCACCTTCTGAGGATCGCACATCCCCAGAAGAAGACTCGACACCTCCTGAAAGCCCCTCTGTCGCCCTTGGCCCCTCACCCTCATCCTCCTCTTCCAAAGAAGAGTTTTCGTCAAGGGTGAGGAACCGATTTGAAAGCTCGACCAGAGGGGGGTTGGTTTTACCTTCCTTCGGTACCGTGGTCAGGGTAGGAGAAGATCTTAAATCTCCCTTCTTTTTACTCCTGTTCTTCTTTTTGGCACCCTGCCTCCGTTTTCCCTCCAGCCACATCCTATTATCCTCGTCCATACTTTCATAATGGGAGGACTCTGAGGATGCGGCGCCCTCCTCGTTCTGGATCCCCCTGACCTCCTCATCCAGTGCGTCATCCCTCGGGGCCTCAGCAGCAGGTTTTGTCTCCAGGACAGGGCGAGAGGTTATCCCAGCAACCTGAGACTCCCTCAGTCCTCTATCCTTTTGACGCTTCTCTAGACGCCTTAGCTGGGCAGGCGTCTTTTTCTTGCTGTTCTTCACTGGCCCCTCAGTCTCTCCACCTCTGCTAGTCCCCTCCCCAGCAGATTCAGCCTCATGGCCTTCACGCACCGGGGCTGAGACCGCATTAGCAAAAGAAAGAGGACAACGACTGTATGGGTGACCTAGACCACCACACAGGTGACACCTAATCCTTGCACAGGATGCAGCGAGATGGCCTTTATCCCCACACAATGCACACACTTGCGCAGTACAGTTTGCACTGAAATGTGTGGGGTCGCCACACCTGTGGCAAAGCTTTGGCTGACCCTGGTAGAAGATCAGGATACGATCCCTCCCCAGGAAGGTAGAGGAAGGAATGTGGGCAACAGAGCTACCAGAACGCCTCAGTTTAACCATAAAGGTCCATGACCCTGACCAGATACCAAACTCGTCACGATTTTTTTGAGGTATTCCCATGACCTCCCCATAGCGACCCATCCAGGTCATGATATCAACACAAGAAAGTGATTCATTACGTGTAAGAACAGTCACTTTCTTAACTTCGCTCGGGCGGGACACTGCCAGCACAAAAATGTCCCGCCACTCAGGCTCGTTCTTTGTCAGCTCATAGTCCAACCAGAAGAGCTCAAGCCCCTCTGGCCGAACAAAACTGACATCGAACTCAGGTGTACCATAGGGATGTATCAGGGCATAGATGTCATTTGCCCTGAAGCCCATCTTCAGCAGCAGCTCAACCACTTTTGCCCTAGGAGGACACGCCTCATTGCCTTGCCACCGAAGACGGACCACATTCCTACGTCTAACACCTGGCCCGGTTGTCGGGAGAGACCACGGGGTCTGCCCGCCCCTTTCTTCTCGGAAGACTGACAGGCCATGCCTGTCAATCCAAAAGGACAGATCAACCTCCCGTCCCTCTACATTGATCGTTCTTTCACCCTTCTTTAAGGCCTCCAAGAGGCGGCGTTGCAAAAAGCCATCCCTGGAACCTGGAGACGAGGATGTCTGTATCCCACTTTCCCCAGCAGCGACATTGGCGTAGCTTCTAACAGGGACTGCCACTGCTGGGGTGACAACTGGACCAGCCCCCACATCAGTCACATTCAGATTACCCACCTCGATCTCACAGTCAGCCATACTAACCTCCATACCCTCACTCACACCATTAGCTGGTAGTTTTTTTCCACTACTCGCACCACTCACACCAGAAACTACAACCTCATTCGAACGTCCATTTGCGCCAGCTGGACCAGTAACATCAGGGGTAGATGAGGCCACCTCCGCATCCTTGGGCACAAGGGATGGGACCACCTTCACAGAACCATGTCTAGAGGTGACCCCGACTCTAATCACCCTTGTGCCCTCCGCATCATCAGTACTGGCTGTTACTTTGCCTTTCTTATTATTCAAAAGTCTCCGTTGATCCTTAGCAGGCACAAGGCGCCGCTGATCTCCTACACTATCATGTTCAGAGACCTGGTTGCCTGCAATACCCACACAAAAAAGTACTTTGCTATTAGGTTTTTTAGTGTTCTGGATGGGAGGATTGGCGCTCTCAGCCCCGGCAACCCCTTCACACTGCTGCCGCTGATCAACTAAGTGACCCGCTGCAGCAGATCCAGGAGCCGCCGAAGCAACCGCAATCACCTCCGGCACTGGGTCACCCCCCCCCCCCCACCAGGGAATGAACCACAGAACCGGAGTTTGACAATATTCCCGCTGCTGGGCCGCCCATAATGTCCGGCCTTTCGGCCGTTGCCTTCCCTGCTCCATCAATGCTACTGCAAGCAGAGACAGAGCCCCTCGCTACATTAGCGTCATTTGCAATCTCCCCGCTCCCTTGCACCGAGTCCACTGCAGGACCCGAGCCAGGCTGGGCAACGGGGCCTGCACAGCGAACCAACCCCACAGCTGACCCAGGGGACACAGGGAGGGGGCTATAGACCAAACTCACCACTTCTTTTGAAATCACTGCCAAAGGAAAATTTCTGGAGGCACACTGGGGATTCCAGCTGCTTAATCTGGGCCATTAGCGCCCCTCCCTGGCTGCTGCTGTCACTATCATCCCCTAAATTGGCAGAACTGCAGCTAGGTGTCACTGCCGCCTGCCTTGCAGGGGGGGCCGCTGTGACGGAACCTGCTGGTGTTGCTGCAGGCTGGCAGGTGGACATTGCTGCGGGCTGGCCGGTGGATCCTGCTGCGGGCTGGCAGGTGGACGCTCGCTGGCGGGCTGGCAGGTGGACCTTGCTGCGGGCTGGCAGGTGGACCTTGCTGCGGGCTGGCAGGTGGACCTTGCTGCGGGCTGGCAGGTGGACATTGCTGCGGGCTGGCAGGTGGACCTTGCTGCGGGCTGGCAGGTGGACCTTGCTGCGGGCTGGCAGGTGGACCTTGCTGCGGGCTGGCAGGTGGACATTGCTGCGGGCTGGCAGGTGGACTTTGCTGCAGGCTGGCAGGTGGACCTTTCTGCAGGCTGGCAGGTGGACCTTGCTGCGGGTTGGCCGGTGGACTCTGCTGCAGGCTGGCAGGTGGACCTTGCTGCGGGCTGGCAGGTGGACCTTGCTGCGGGCTGGCAGGTGGACTCTGCTGCGGGATGGCAGGTGGACCTTGCTGCGGGGGAGGTGGATTGTGCGGGCTGGCAGGTGGACCTGGCTGCTGGTCTTCTTCCATCTCCTCCTCCACATCCACCTGGCTCTCAGGTTGGAGCCCCATCATCCTTCTCTCCTTCTCATCCGCCATCTCTCTGAACCGGTCCTCATTCAGCAGCTTTTCCTTGAAAGGACCGCTCTTCTCCCGAATTACCGCTTTCCTTTCTTCCAAGGCGTCAATTTCAGACTTAAGTTTGTTTATCTCAGCCAGGCTTTCAGGCCTCCTCCTTTTTAGGGGCACATTAGCCCTGGCTTGGTCACAGCGCAGTTCCTCCCGAAGCCTCCTCACCGTCTTACTTGCCTCTTCGTACTCACTGAGGTGACTCATAACTCGGGAGCCATAGGTGGTAATAGACTCCCGGGGCCTCTGCAGCCCCCAGCCTTCCTCGCTGAGGTCGGCCTCACCTCCGTGAGCACTCAGCTTTCCTCCGGTGGTAGCGAGTTTTCTGCTAGCAGCACCCAGCTTTCCTCCAGTACTTTCAGCAGGACCGCTACTGTCTGTGTCAACAGACTTCTTCTCCACACTGGATGCCACTTTGCTAGCAGCCTCCTTGCTGGAGGCCTTACGGCCTTTCCGAGCCTCTACAGGCTCAGGGGGAGTAGGAGCCACATTGCTGCGACTCCTGGTGGAACGTCTCACCCCTGAGTCCTCCAATGTGCAGGCCGGTTTCTGGCTTCTCCTGCTCCCCGCCGGCCTGGTTCGAGGAACAGGAGCCTGGGTCTTGTCTCCCTCACTCATGCCTAGAAACCCACTCCCTCCCTGTGGAGGAGAGAGCAGGCCTCAGGTGGATAGGTCTTCCTTCCCTGGAGCTCAGGAGCAGCAAAAACACAGCTAAGCAGAGCCACACCCAAAGTTAATTGAGCTGCACTCACTATTCTGCTGGTGCAGTCACTGTGTACATACATTACATTACTTATCCTGTATTATACTCCAGAGCTGCGCTCACTATTCTGCTGGTGCAGTCACTGTGTACATACATTACATTACTTATCCTGTATTATACTCCAGAGCTGCGCTCACTATTCTGCTGGTGCAGTCACTGTGTACATACATTACATTACTTATCCTGTATTATACTCCAGAGCTGCGCTCACTATTCTGCTGGTACAGTCACTGTGTACATACATTACATTACTTATCCTGTACTGATCCTGAGTTACATCCTGTATTATACTCCAGAGCTGCGCTCACTATTCTGCTGGTACAGTCACTGTGTACATACATTACATTACTTATCCTGTACTGATCCTGAGTTACATCCTGTATTATACTCCAGAGCTGCGCTCACTATTCTGCTGGTACAGTCACTGTGTACATACATTACATTACTTATCCTGTACTGATCCTGAGTTACATCCTGTATTATACTCCAGAGCTGCGCTCACTAGTCTGCTGGTACAGTCACTGTGTACATACATTACATTACTTATCCTGTACTGATCCTGAGTTACATCCTGTATTATACTCCAGAGCTGTGCTCACTATTCTGCTGGTGCAGTCACTGTGTACATACATTACATTACTTATCCTGTATTATACTCCAGAGCTGCGCTCACTATTCTGCTGGTACAGTCACTGTGTACATACATTACATTACTTATCCTGTATTATACTCCAGAGCTGCGCTCACTATTCTGCTGGTACAATCACTGTGTACATACATTACATTACTTATCCTGTATTATACTCCAGAGCTGCGCTCACTATTCTGCTGGTACAATCACTGTGTACATACATTACATTACTTATCCTGTACTGATCCTGAGTTATATCCTGCATTATACTCCAGAGCTGCGCTCACTATTCTGCTGGTACAGTCACTGTGTACATACATTACATTACTTATCCTGTACTGATCCTGAGTTACATCCTGTATTATACTCCAGAGCTGCGCTCACTATTCTGCTGGTACAGTCACTGTGTACATACATTACATTACTTATCCTGTACTGATCCTGAGTTACATCCTGTATTATACTCCAGAGCTGCGCTCACTATTCTGCTGGTACAGTCACTGTGTACATACATTACATTACTTATCCTGTACTGATCCTGAGTTACATCCTGTATTATACTCCAGAGCTGCACTCACTATTCTGCTGGTACAGTCACTGTGTACATACATTACATTACTTATCCTGTATTATACTCCAGAGCTGCGCTCACTATTCTGCTGGTGCAGTCACTGTGTACATACATTACATTACTTATCCTGTATTATACTCCAGAGCTGCGCTCACTATTCTGCTGGTACAGTCACTGTGTACATACATTACATTACTTATCCTGTATTATACTCCAGAGCTGCGCTCACTATTCTGCTGGTACAATCACTGTGTACATACATTACATTACTTATCCTGTATTATACTCCAGAGCTGCGCTCACTATTCTGCTGGTACAATCACTGTGTACATACATTACATTACTTATCCTGTACTGATCCTGAGTTATATCCTGCATTATACTCCAGAGCTGCGCTCACTATTCTGCTGGTACAGTCACTGTGTACATACATTACATTACTTATCCTGTACTGATCCTGAGTTACATCCTGTATTATACTCCAGAGCTGCGCTCACTATTCTGCTGGTACAGTCACTGTGTACATACATTACATTACTTATCCTGTACTGATCCTGAGTTACATCCTGTATTATACTCCAGAGCTGCGCTCACTATTCTGCTGGTACAGTCACTGTGTACATACATTACATTACTTATCCTGTACTGATCCTGAGTTACATCCTGTATTATACTCCAGAGCTGCACTCACTATTCTGCTGGTACAGTCACTGTGTACATACATTACATTACTTATCCTGTATTATACTCCAGAGCTGCGCTCACTATTCTGCTGGTACAGTCACTGTGTACATACATTACATTACTTATCCTGTACTGATCCTGAGTTACATCCTGTATTATACTCCAGAGCTGCGCTCACTATTCTGCTGGTACAGTCACTGTGTACATACATTACATTACTTATCCTGTACTGATCCTGAGTTACATCCTGTATTATACTCCAGAGCTGCGCTCACTATTCTGCTGGTACAGTCACTGTGTACATACATTACATTACTTATCCTGTACTGATCCTGAGTTACATCCTGTATTATACTCCAGAGCTGCACTCACTATTCTGCTGGTACAGTCACTGTGTACATACATTACATTACTTATCCTGTATTATACTCCAGAGCTGCGCTCACTATTCTGCTGGTACCGTCACTGTGTACATACATTACATTACTTATCCTGTATTATACTCCAGAGCTGCGCTCACTATTCTGCTGGTACAGTCACTGTGTACATACATTACATTACTTATCCTGTACTGATCCTGAGTTACATCCTGTATTATACTCCAGAGCTGCACTCACTATTCTGCTGGTACAGCCACTGTGTACATACATGACATTACTTATCCTGTATTATACTCCAGAGCTGCGCTCACTATTCTGCTGGTACAGTCACTGTGTACATACATTACAGTACTTATCCTGTACTGATCCTGAGTTACATCCTGTATTATACTCCAGAGCTGTGCTCACTATTCTGCTGGTACAGTCACTGTGTACATACATTACACTACTTATCCTGTATTATACTCCAGAGCTGCACTCACTATTCTGCTGGTGCAGTCACTGTGTACATACATTACATTACTTATCCTGTACTGATCCTGAGTTACATCCTGTATTATACTCCAGAGCTGCACTCACTATTCTGCTGGTGCAGTCACTGTGTACATACATTACATTACTTATCCTGAGTTATATCCTGTATTATACTCCAGAGCTGCACTCACTATTCTGCTGGTACAGTCACTGTGTACATACATTACATTACTTATCCTGTATTATACTCCAGAGCTGCGCTCACTATTCTGCTGGTGCAGTCACTGTGTACATACATTACATTACTTATCCTGTATTATACTCCAGAGCTGCGCTCACTATTCTGCTGGTGCAGTCACTGTGTACATACATTACATTACTTATCCTGTACTGACCCTGAGTTACATCCTGTATTATACTCCAGAGCTGCGCTCACTATTCTGCTGGTGCAGTCACTGTGTCTTACATTACATTACTTATCCTGTACTGATCCTGAGTTACATCCTGTATTATACTCCAGAGCTGCGCTCACTATTCTGCTGGTACAGTCACTGTATACATACATTACATTACTTATCCTGTATCATACTCCAGAGCTGCGCTCACTATTCTGCTGGTGCAGTCACTGTGTACATACATTACATTACTTATCCTGTACTGATCCTGAGTTACATCCTGTATTATACTACAGAGCTGCACTCACTATTCTGCTGGTACAGTCACTGTGTACATACATTACATTACTTATCCTGTACTGATCCTGAGTTACATCCTGTATTATACTCCAGAGCTGCGATCACTATTCTGCTGGTACAGTCACTGTGTACATACATTACATTACTTATCCTGTACTGATCCTGAGTTATATCCTGTATTATACTCCAGAGCTGTGCTCACTATTCTGCTGGTACAGTCACTGTGTACATACATTACATTACTTATCCTGTACTGATCCTGAGTTACATCCTGTATTATACTCCAGAGCTGTGCTCACTATTCTGCTGCACAAAAGACTCCTAGCAGTATATAGTTATCTATGATATGAGGAGTCCCTGTCCCTAGTGATATATATATATATATATATATATATATACTGTCCTTTACTGTAATCCCTATTATAATCACTACAGGACAGTATACGGCGGGGGCTCCTCCTACAGAACTATAATACTAGCAGTTCCCTCTCCCCCGGGATGATATTCAGGATGATATGTAAATCCGACACAAACATGGGCCATATTTGGCGGCTGAATTTCGGTTGTGTGAATGCGCCCTTATGGGGACACTTGCGGTATTGTTGCTGCCAGTTGTCCTTCTGTGACCCCAGGTGTCACCATTGGCAGGGCTCGGCTCACCCAATTGGCAGGAAGGACATGTTCACAACTTAAAGGGCTGATCGGGGGCACAGGAGGGTGAGACAATGGAGGATGAGTGCTGCTCAGGAGGCAATGGAATCTGCAGCATTAACTGCACCAGCTGTGTGTATCATGGGATGGTAGTAATGATGGAGTTTGTAATGCTGCTTGCTTCGAGACAAGGTATCACATGACAAGACTGTCTCTGTTATGGGGACACTGTCACTTTAATGGGGCACTGTGGCTGTCACTGTGATGGGGTCTCTATGGCTGTCACTTTTATTTTTGATGCCCACTTTTGGCCCCTAGGTCTTTTGGGGCTTTGTCTTTGGTTCCCCAGTGTAGACCATCAGTAGCCCGTCTTGTGTCCCCCAGCAGATGATTGGCTCTGTTCCTTGCTTCCATTATTCTCTTGTTTCATCCCTTGCTGATTCTTGTGGTTCTTCCGTAGCGCGGCGGTGTCGGCGGTGGGGGCGTCTTCTTCTTGGTGTTGGATTTTCTTGTACTATATAATGACATATCACATATCACAGATAAGGGGGACGCAGAGACTATAGACGTGGAGACCCCCGCGCTAACGCTTGCTCCACCACCTAATGTATCTAGTCCGGGCCAGAACAGACACACGAAACATTGTTAGATGCCGAAGGATTGAAAAACTATAGAGGAAAATGACCAAAAATCTTCTGTTCCAGAAAGTCTGAATCTTCTTCTTAAATCCAGAGGTGAAGGTTATAGCATACCTCCCAGCCGTCCTGGATTGTGGGTCCTGTCCCGTAGTCCCGGTCAGCGGGAGATACGTCCCGGTATCAACTCATCTGTGTCTGGAGATGACGCAGATGAGTTGAATACAATAATAAAGCAGGAGCCGTCCGTAGACACCTCCTGCCTTACCGCTGTGCCCCCTGTGTGCTGCGGGAGCTGTACGTATGATGTGATGACATCACTCACATCGCACCTGCAGATACCTGAACACTCCAGGAGAAGAGACAGCAGGGGAGCGAGGAGAGGGGAGGAGCAGGGGAGCGAGGAGAGGGGAGGAGCAGTGGAGCGAGTAGAGGGGAGAAGCAGGGGAGCGCGGAGAGGGGAGGAGCAGTGGAGCGAGGAGAGGGGAGGAGCAGGGGGAGCGAGTAGAGGGGAGGAGCAGGGGAGCGAGGAGAGGGGAGGAGCAGGGGAGCGAGGAGAGGGGAGGAGCAGGGGAGCGAGGAGAGGGGAAGAGCAGGGGAATGAGGAGAGGGGAGGAGCAGGGGAGCGAGGAGAGGGGAGGAGCAGGGGAGCGAGGGGAGGGGAGGAGCAGGGGAATGAGGAGAGGGGAGGAGCAGTGGAGCGAGGAGAGGGGAGGAGCAGGGGGAGCGAGTAGAGGAGTGGAGCGAGGAGAGGGGAGGAGCAATGGAGCGAGGAGAGGGGAGGAGCAGGGGAGCGAGTAGAGGGGAGGAGCAGTGGAGCGAGGAGAGGGGAGGAGCAGGGGAGCGAGTAGAGGAGTGGAGCGAGGAGAGGGGAGGAGCAGTGGAGTGAGGAGAGGGGAGGAGCAGGGGAGCGAGGAGAGGGGAGGAGCAGTGGAGCGAGGAGAGGGGAGGAGCAGGGGAGCGAGGAGAGGGGAAGAGCAGGGGAACGACGAGAGGGGAGGAGCAGTGGAGCGAGGAGAGGGGAGGAGCAGGGGAGCGAGGAGAGGGGAAGAGCAGGGGAACGACGAGAGGGGAGGAGCAGTGGAGCGAGGAGAGGGGAGGAGCAGGGGGAGCGAGGAGAGGAGAGGAGCAGTGGAGCGAGGAGAGGGGAGGAGCAGGGGAGCGAGTAGAGGGGAGGAGCAGGGGAACGAGGAGAGGGGAGGAGCAGTGGAGCGAGGAGAGGGGAGGAGCAATGGAGCGAGGAGAGGGGAGGAGCAAGGGAGCGAGGAGAGGGGAGGAGCAGTGGAGCGAGGAGAGGGGAGGAGCAGGGGAGCGAGGAGAGGGGAAGAGCAGGGGAATTACGAGAGGGGAGGAGCAGTGGAGCAAGGAGAGGGGAGGAGCAGGGGAGTGAGGAGAGGAGCAGTGGAGCGAGGAGAGGGGAGGAGCAGGGGAGCGAGTAGAGGGGAGGATCAGGGGAGCGAGGAGAGGGGAGGAGCAGTGGAGCAAGGAGAGGGGAGGAGCAATGGAGCGAGGAGAGGGGAGGAGCAATGGAGCGAGGAGAGGGGAGGAGCAGGGGAGAGGGGAGGAGCAATGGAGCGAGGAGAGGGGAGGAGCAGGGGAGCGAGTAGAGGGGAGGAGCAGTGGAGCGAGGAGAGGGGAGGAGCAGGGGAGCGAGTAGAGGAGTGGAGCGAGGAGAGGGGAGGAGCAGTGGAGTGAGGAGAGGGGAGGAGCAGGGGAGCGAGGAGAGGGGAGGAGCAGGGGAGCGAGGAGAGGGGAAGAGCAGGGGAACGACGAGAGGGGAGGTGCAGGGGAGCGAGGAGAGGGGAGGAGCAGGGGAGCGAGGAGAGGGGAAGAGCAGGGGAATGAGGAGAGGGGAGGAGCAGGGGAGCGAGGAGAGGGGGAGGAGCAGGGGAGCGAGGAGAGGGGAGGAGCAGGGGAGCGAGGAGAGGGGAGGAGCAGGGGAATGAGGAGAGGGGAGGAGCAGTGGAGCGAGGAGAGGGGAGGAGCAGGGGAGCGAGTAGAGGAGTGGAGCGAGGAGAGGGGAGGAGCAATGGAGCGAGGAGAGGGGAGGAGCAGGGGAGCGAGTAGAGGGGAGGAGCAGTGGAGCGAGGAGAGGGGAGGAGCAGGGGAGCGAGTAGAGGAGTGGAGCGAGGAGAGGGGAGGAGCAGTGGAGTGAGGAGAGGGGAGGAGCAGGGGAGCGAGGAGAGGGGAGGAGCAGTGGAGCGAGGAGAGGGGAGGAGCAGGGGAGCGAGTGGAGCAAGGAGAATGGAGGAGCAGGGGAGCGAGTAGAGGTGTGGAGCGAGGAGAGGAGAGGGGGAGGAGCAGTGGAGCGAGTAGATGGGAGGAGCAGGGGAACGAGGAGAGGGGAGGAGCAGGGGAGGAGCTGGGGAGCGAGGAGAGGGGAGGAGCAGGGGAGCAAGGAGAGGGGAGGAGCAGGGGAGCGAGTGGAGCGAGGAGAGTGGAGGAGCAGGGATTTATTATGTTAAATTGTGGGGGCAAATGAAGGGAGAACATTAAATCGGTGGCAGATGGAAGGGGAATTAAACTGGGGGCAGATGGAGGGGGGATAGATAGAGCATGACATGAAACTGGGGGCAAATGGAGGAGGACATTAAACCATGGGGGTAGCTGGAGGGGGACATTATAATGTGGGGGCATATAATGGGTGACTGTAGGAGCATTATACTGTGTGGGGGCACATAGAAAAAGTGATCAGAGTGGGTGGAGTCAACATAGAAGTGGGTGGAGCTAAATTTGCCACGGCACACCGCACGTACTGTCCCTTTTTCTATCCTTTGAAAGTTGGGAGATATGGTTATAGGAAAGCATGTTGTGGGGGGCGACATCGCCCAGGCCTGACCCCTGACCAGTGATATCCGTATTATAGGCTATAAGGAGACAAGAAAACCCATAAAACTACAAGGAGATATGATATGGGGCAGCCATATTGGTGGCATACACGTCCTTCCTGTATTGTCTGCATAGGCCGTGCAGCAGGGTGGGTGCACTTTATGGCAGCTGTAATGAATGGGAGTTAAAGAGAAATGTCAGATTATTCCAAGACTTAATTGTGCAAACTCCACTCTCAAAGACCTGCAAGTGACAGAGGAGCTGCAGACAGAGCTTCACCTGTGTGTATAATGTCCCTATACAATAGTAGAACAAATTGTTTTTATTAATTGGAATTTTTTTTAAATATGAAAAGTATATATAAAAATATTCCAGCTAGAAAATTTCTGAAGAGATATATTGTATGTGTAGGTGAGGAAGATACAATGTAAGTAGTCCCAAGTTGAGGAGAGTCAATGTAACTAATCCGGGTCTTAGGAGATACAATGTAACTAGTCCAGGACTGAGGAGAAACTGTGTAACTAGTCTGGGGCTGTGGAGATACAATGTAACTAGTCTCGGGCTGATGAGATACAATGTAACTAGTCTCAGGCTGAGAAGATACAATGTAACTAGTCCCGGGCTTAGGAGATGCAATGTAACTAGTCCGGGGCTGAGGAGATACAATGTAACTAGTCCAGGCTGAGAAGATACAATGTAACTAGTCTCAGGCTGAGAAGATACAATGTAACTAGTCTCGGGCTGATGAGATACAATGTAACTAGTCCCAGGCTGATGAGATACAATGTAACTAGTCCGGAGCTGAGGAGATACAATGTAACTAGTCCGAGACTTAGGAGATACAATGTAACTAGTCCGAGGCTTAGGAGATACAATGTAACTAGCCCGGGGCTGAGGAGATACAATGTAACTAGTCCTGGGCTTAGGAGATACAATGTAACTAGTACGGGGCTTAGGAGATACAATGTAACTAGTCCGGTGCTTAGGACATACAATGTAACTAGTCTGTGGCTTAGGAGATGCAATGTACCTACTCCGGGGCTTGGGAGATACAATGTAACTGGTCCGGGGCTTAGGAGATACAATGTAACTAGTCTGGGGCTTAGGAGATACAACGTAACTAGTCCGGGGCTTAGGAAATACAATGTAACTAGTCCAGAGCTGAGGAGATACAATGTAACTAGTCCGGAGCTGAGGAGATACAATGTAACTAGTCCGGGGCTTAGGAGAGTCAATGTAACTAGTCCGGGGCTTAGGAGATACAATGTAACTAGTCCCAGGCATAGGAAATACAATGTAACTAGTCCGGAGCTGTACAATGTAACTAGTCTGGAGCTGAGGAGATACAATGTAACTAGTCCGGGGCTGAGAAGATACAATGTAACTAGTCTCGGACTGAGAAGATACAATGTAACCAGTGCGGGGCTGAGAAGATACAATGTAACCAGTCCGGGGCTGAGGAGATACAATGTAATTGGGGGGGGGGGGCGGGGACACGGTGGGCGGGGCTGAGAAGATACAATGTAACCAGTGCGGGGCTGAGAAGATACAATGTAACCAGTCCGGGGCTGAGGAGATACAATGTAATTGGTGAAAGGCTGAGAAGATACAATGTAACCGGTGTGGGCAGGTCTGAGGAGATACAATGTAACCGGTGTGGGCAGGTCTGAGGAGATACAATGTAACTTGTCCCGGGCTTAGGAGATACAATGTAACTAGTCCGGGGCAGAGGAGATACAATGTTACTAGTCCGGGGCTGAGGAGATGCAATGTAACTAGTCTGTGGCTTAGGAGATACAATGTAACTAGTCCGGGGCTGAGGAGATAAAATGTAACTAGTCCGGGGCTTAGGAGATACAATGTAACTAGTCCGGGGCTTAGGAGATACTATGTAACTAGTCCGGTGCTGAGGAGATTGAATGTAATTGGTGAAAGGCTGAGAAGATACAATGTAACCGGTGTGGGCAGGTCTGAGGAGATACAATGTAACTTGTCCCGGGCTTAGGAGATACAATGTAACTAGTCTGGGGCAGGGGAGATACAATGTTACTAGTCTGGGGCTGAGGAGATACAATGTTACTAGTCCAGGGCTGAGGAGATACAATGTAACTAGTCCGGAGCTGAGGAGATACAATGTAACTAGTCCGGGGCTTAGGAGATACAATGTAACTAGTCCGGGGCTGAGGAGATACAATGTAACTAGTCTCGGACTGAGAAGATACAATGTAACCAGTCCGGGGCTGAGGAGATACAATGTAACTAGTCCGGGGCTGAGGAGATTGAATGTAATTGGTGAAAGGCTGAGAAGATACAATGTAACCGGTGTGGGCAGGTCTGAGGAGATACAATGTAACTTGTCCCGGGCTTAGGAGATACAATGTAACTAGTCTGGGGCAGGGGAGATACAATGTTACTAGTCTGGGGCTGAGGAGATACAATGTTACTAGTCCAGGGCTGAGGAGATACAATGTAACTAGTCCGGAGCTGAGGAGATACAATGTAACTAGTCCGGGGCTTAGGAGATACAATGTAACTAGTCCGGGGCTGAGGAGATACAATGTAACTGGTGAAGGGCTGAGAAGATACAATGTAACTAGTCCGGGGCTGAGAAGATACAATGTAACTAGTCTCGGACTGAGAAGATACAATGTAACCAGTCCGGGGCTGAGGAGATACAATGTAACTAGTCCGGGGCTGAGGAGATACAATGTAATCAGTTTGGGGTTCCTCGGGTCCTCCATTTATATAAATCCACTCCCAGCATGCCCCATTCATTGGTATGGAATTTCCAAAATAAGCAGAGCAGATGTGCATGCTGGGAGTTGTAGTCTCACAAGAGCTGGAGGTTTCTGATCACTGCTCTAGGGGAAAGAGAGTGCACCAAATGGGGCTGTTTTCTGCTGGATCTTTGGGTTTATCAAATCCTGGGTCCAGAGGATCTTCTAGTAGACCAGTCTGACCTTGGGGTGACGGGGGATAGCCATACACCTAGTCCCTGTGAGTAGACCTAGACAGGCTACCTGCTGACTGTTTCCTTTCTATTGACTCCTCAGCGTCTTCTTGACCTTAACGTATCTTTTTATCAATTATTTGTTGCAGGAACAAGAAGATCCCAATAAGCTGGCGACCAGCTGGCCCGACTATTACATCGACCGGATCAACTCCATGGCAGCCGTAAGTGATGTGTACGCCATAAATACTGCACTAAGATACTTAACCCTACGTTTGCTCTGCCTATTATAAGATCTGTACACACGTCCCTTGCCTGCTCCATGACTCTAGTGGTGCAGGATATGTCACATTGTCATTTGCATTTCTGATCGACACAAACACAACAGATACAGCAGCGCTCTGTAGAGGGCGCTAAGACTTATGGAAACATTAAGTATATGAAGTTTAACTTGCATTCCTGCTCTAGAGCTAGATATATCTCATTGTAATCAAACACCCGTGGATCTCCCGAAAACAAACAAACAATCCCCTCATTAATATTCACAGCACTCAGGTGATGTCACAACCCCCTCATTAATATTCACTGCACTCAGGTGATGTCACAACCCCCTCATTAATATTCACTGCACTCAGGTGTCACAACCCCCTCATTAATATTCACGGCACTCAGGTGATGTCACAACCTCCTCATTAATTTTCACTGCACTCAGGTGTCACAACCTCCTCATTAATATTCACTGCGCTCTGGTGATGTCACAACCTCCTCATTAATATTCACTGCACTGTGGTGATGTCACAACCTCCTCATTAATATTCACTGCACTCAGGTGATGTCACAACCTCCTCATTAATATTCACTGCGCTCTGGTGATGTCACAACCTCCTCATTAATATTCACTGCGCTCTGGTGATGTCACAACCTCCTCATTAATATTCACTGCACTCTGGTGATGTCACAACCTCCTCATTAATATTCACTGCGCTCTGGTGATGTCACAACCTCCTCATTAATATTCACTGCACTCTGGAGATGTCACAACCTCCTCATTAATATTCACTGCACTCAGGTGATGTCACAACCTCCTCATTAATATTCATTGCAATGAAATGACATCACAACCTCCTCATTAATATGCACTGCACTCAGGTGATGTCACTGTGAATACTAATGAGCCAGCAGCTGGATGAAAGAGATTTGTGTGAGGGGTCCGGGAGTTGCGGTGTCTGCAGTAGATGATCTGTGCAGCTGGCCGTACTCCCTGGTTACATAAATCCTTGTACTATGGTACAGGTATCCGATCCTCTGGCAGTGCCAGCTTACATGCTAGAATATAATATATAATATAATACGATACAATATATAATATAACAGACTCTGCAGATCTTCCGTCAGTTATCTCTCCAGGGTAACTTCATGTTTTAGTTGGATGTGACTCGCGCACCAGTCAGCGCTGACTATCTGACCATGGACAGTGGGCTGGGACTTATGGTGCAGACAGTCTGCGATGAGAGCTGTAGCAGTATAACATTCCTGGTGCTGTATTATCCCCGGCCGCCATGTTGTGCAGCCGCCATGGCTACCTTACATGGGGTGTAGGGTGACACACATCACTATGGATGGAGATAGTTGTACGAGACACGGGCAGCCTTGTGTTGCTTTGGTTTCTCTGTGACCGCTCGGTGGTCGCCGCCTCCGTTGTGTATCTGGTCGTCCATTTATTTATACAGTCATGGCCAAAAGTTTTGAGAATGACACAAATATTCTCTTTTCACATGATCTGCTGCCCTCTGGTTTTTATGTGTGTTTGTCAGATGTTTTTATCACATACAGAAATAGAATTGCATTCATATTATGAGTAACAGAAGCTTATATTGACAGTTAGAATGAGTTAATGCAGCAAGTCAATATTTGCAGTGTTGACCCTTCTTCTTCAGGACCTCTGCAATTCTCCCTGGCATGCTCTCAATCAACTTCTGGACCAAATCCTGACTGATAGCAGTCCATTCTTGCAGAATCAATGCTTTCATTTTGTCTGAATTTGTTGGTTTTTGTTTGTCCACCCGTCTCTTGATGATTGACCACAAGTTCTCAATGGGATTAAGATCTGGGGAGTTTCCAGGCCATGGACCCAAAATCTCTATGTTTTGTTCCCTGAGCCATTTAGTTATCACCTTTGCTTTATGGCAAGGTGCTCCATCATGCTGGAAAAGGCATTGTTGAGCGCCAAACTGCTCTTGGACGGTTGGGAGAAGTTGCTCTTGGAGGACATTCTGGTACCATTCTTTATTCATGGCAAGACTGTGAGAGAGCCGATTCCCTTGGCTGAGAAGCAACCCCACACATGAATGGTTTCAGGATGCTTTACAGTTGGCATGAGACAAGACTGGTGGTAGCGCTCACCTCTTCTTCTCCGAATAAGCTGTTTTCCAGATGTTCCAAACAATGGAAAAGGGGATTCATCAGAGAAAATGACTTTCCCCCAGTCCTCAGCAGTCCACTCCCTGTACCTTTTGCAGAATATCAGTCTGTCCCTGATGTTTTTTCTGGAGAGAAGTGGCTTCTTTGCTGCCCTCCTTGAGACCAGGCCTTGCTCCAAGAGTCTCCGCCTCACAGTGCGTGCAGATGCACTCACACCTGCCTGCTGCCATTCCTCAGCAAGCTCTGCACTGCTGGTAGCCCGATCCCGCAGCTGAAACACTTTTAAGAGACGGTCCTGCCGCTTGCTGGTCTTTCTTGGGCGCCCTGGAGCCTTTTTGGCACCAATGGAACCTCTCTCCTTGAAGTTCTTGATGATGCGATAGATTGTTGACTGAGGTGCAATCTTTCTAGCTGCAATACTCTTCCCAGTTAGGCCATTTTTGTGCAGTGCAATGATGACTGCACGTGTTTCTTTAGAGATAACCATGGTTAACAGAAGAGAAACAATGATGGCAAGCACCAGCCTCCTTTTAAAGTGTCCAGTGGTGTCATTCTTACTTAATCATGACAGATTGATCTCCAGCCCTGTCCTCATCAACACCCACACCTGTGTTAATGGAGCCATCACTGAAACGATGTTAGGTGGTCCTTTTAAGGCAGGGCTGCAATGATGTTGAAATGTGTTTTTGGGGATAAAGTTCATTTTCTAGGCAAATATTGACTTTGCAAGTAATTGCTGTTAAGCTGATCACTCTTTATAACATTCTGGAGTATATGCAAATTGCCATTAGAAAAACTGAAGCAGTAGACTTTGTAAAAATTAATATTTGTATCATTCTCAAAACTTTTGGCCATGACTGTAGATTGGCGCCCTGACAATGAGATCTGCCATTGCTCTCCTTCCATATGTTACACTGAGCTCATGGAATGAAGTGGTCGCCGACCTGCAGCAGGTCACTTATTATCAGAATAATGGCAGCCCCTCCATCACATCAGCAATGTGGCCAGCAGCAGAAACCTCCCCCACCCAGTTCTGGCCTCACCACAGATGGGGGCCCTGTTTTCACTATAACCTCTTGGTTCTACCATGGCTCCAGGATGTAGTGAGGGTAGTGGGGCCCCCACATACCATGTGCTCTCCAAAATGCTGGTGTCTTCTTATGTGGTGGAGAAGCCTCTGGGGTCCGTCAGACTCAGGGCCCATAGTGATTGTTACCTCTGCACCTCCTAGAGTTAAGGCCACTGCTCCTATTCATGGCCAGGTCTGGTGACCCAGACAATGTAAAGCCTGTGCGCTGGGTGGTTGCTGACTGGAGGATATGTCTGCTCTGGCCCCTCCTGAGCACTTCATGCCTGGCGGGTCAGTCCGGGGCGTCCGTCATCGCTCAGCTGCAGTGCTGTTACATTATACCAGGAGCCCAGTGATATGAGGAATCCTCCGAGCTCACAGCCGGGGTTACTGGGACATGGTGAATTCATGAGCTGGAGCTGGCAGGTGACATGTCCAAGGGTGCTTGGAAGGAACTGGCAAGACTGGGTAGAAACAGTGCCAGGATTTAACCCATCATATACCGGAATACAGGCAAAGTTGTTGGCTAAGAAAAGTGGCAACTGCTAAGTCATGGGGACCCCGGGCTGTTGGTATCACCCCCCATGTATCTAAGACACAAGGACCCCAGACTGGTGGGATATCCCCCATGTATCTAAGACACAAGGACCCCAGACTGGTGGGATATCCCCCATGTATCTAAGACACAAGGACCCCAGACTAGTTAAATATTCCCCATGTATCTAAGACACAAGGACCCCAGACTAGTTAGATATTCCCCATGTATCTAAGACACAAGGACCCCAGACTAGTTAGATATTCCCAATGTACCTAAGACACAAGGACCCCAGACTGGTGGGATATCCCCTGTATGCTGGTGAGGTTCCCCCCAGAAGACTGCGCAGGTCAGATTTACTGAGCTGCCAAACATGATCATCCCTCCCCTTCCCCAATTCTATTTATATAGATTAAATTGCCCTTGATATAGAAGTCCCTCCCTGTAAGGTTGGGGTCTGCAGACAGATTGCACATATAATCCGGTGACCACGTCTTGCAGCAGGTTTCGATATCCTGGTCATGTCACTCTCTCTTCCCGCAGATGCAGACTCTTTACGCCTTTGATGAAGAGGATACTGAGATGAGGAATAAAATAGTAGAAGACTTGAAGACGGCTCTGCGCACCCAACCTATGAGGTAGATACATGACACAACCTTTTGTTACATTGCTTCATACATGACACAGTTCTTTGTTACATTGTTACATACATGACACTGGTCTCTGTTACGTTGTTACATAAAGATGTGGACGAAATTGTTGGTCTCCTCCCTCGTTTAATGTAAGAAAACCCACAATGGTCACAGAAATAACTTGAATCTGACAAAAGTAATTTGCCAAACTCCATGTTGACAAGCCACAAAGCTTCTGGGAGAATGTCCTATGGACAGATGAGACAAAAATCAATATTATTGGCAAGGCACATCAGCTCTATGTTCACACACGGAAAAATGAAGCCTATCTGGAAAAGAACACTGTCCCTACTGTGAGACATGGAGGAGGCTCTGTTATGTTCTGGGGCTGCTTTGCTGCATCTGGCACAGGGTGTCTTGAATCTGTGCAGGGTACAATGAAATCTCAAGACTATCAAGGGATTCTAGAGAGAAATGTGCTGCCCAGTGTCAGAAAGCTTGGTCTCAGTCACAGGTCAACAGGATAATGACCCAAAACACACAGCTAAAAACCCCCAAGAATGGCTAAGAGGGAAACATTGGACTATTGTGAAGTGGCCTTCTATGAGCCCGGACCTAAATCCTATTGAGCATCTTTGGAAGGAGCTGAAACATGCCGTCTGGAAAAGGCACCCTTCACACCCGAGACAACTGGAGCAGTTTGCTCATGAGGAGCGGCCAAAATCCCTGCTGAGAGGTGCAGAAGTCTCATTGCCAGTTACAGGAATCGTCTGATTGCAGGGATTGCCTCAAAAGGTTGTGCAACTAAATATTAAGGGAACCCTCATTTCTGTCCAGGCCTGTGTCATGTTGCAGCCTGGTTGGAAAGCAATGTCTGACTTTCATTTGTTCATTTTCATAGAATTTTTATATATTATTACTTTTGTCCGATTCCAGTTATTTCTGTGACCATTGTGGGGTTTTCTTTCATTAAACGAGGGAGGGACCAACAATTTTGTCCATATGTGTACATGACACAGTTGTTTGTTACGTTGTTACATACATGACACTGGTCTCTGTTACGTTGTTACATACATGACATTGGTCTCTGTTACGTTGTTACATACATGACACTGATCTCTGTTACGTTGTTACATACATGACACTGGTCTCTGTTACGTTGTTACATACATGACACTGGTCTCTGTTACGTCGTTACATACATGACACTGGTCTCTGTTACGTCGTTACATACATGACACTGGTCTCTGTTACGTGTTATCATGACCTGGTCTCTGTTACGTCGTTACATACATGACACTGGTCTCTGTTACGTCGTTACATACATGACACTGGTCTCTGTTACGTCGTTACATACATGACACTGGTCTCTGTTACGTCGTAACATACATGACACTGGTCTCTGTTACGTTGTTACATACATGACACTGGTCTCTGTTACGTTGTTACATACATGACACTGGTCTCTGTTACGTTGTTACATACATGACACTGGTCTCTGTTACGTTGTTACATACATGACACTGGTCTCTGTTACGTTGTTACATACATGACACTGGTCTCTGTTACGTTGTTACATACATGACACTGGTCTCTGTTACGTTGTTACATACATGACACTGGTCTCTGTTCGTCGTTCTGCCTGGTCTCTGTTCGTCGTTACATACATGACACTGGTCTCTGTTACGTCGTTACATACATGACACTGGTCTCTGTTACGTCGTTACATACATGACACTGGTCTCTGTTACGTCGTAACATACATGACACTGGTCTCTGTTACGTTGTTACATACATGACACTGGTCTCTGTTACGTTGTTACATACATGACACTGGTCTCTGTTACGTGTTCTCATGTGGTTGTTACGGTGGGTTCTGTTACGGATACATGACACTGGTCTCTGTTACGTTGTTACATACATGACACTGGTCTCTGTTACGTCTGTTACATACATGACACTGGTCTCTGTTACGTCGTTACATACATGACACTGGTCTCTGTTACGTCGTTACATACATGACACTGGTCTCTGTTCGTCGTTCATCTGACACTGGTTCTGTTACGTGTATACATGACACTGGTCTCTGTTACGTTGTTACATACATGACACTGGTCTCTGTTACGTTGTTACATACATGACACTGGTCTCTGTTACGTTGTTACATACATGACACTGGTCTCTGTTACGTTGTTACATACATGACACTGGTCTCTGTTACGTTGTTACATACATGACATTGGTCTCTGTTACGTTGTTACATACATGACACTGGTCTCTGTTACGTTGTTACATACATGACACTGGTCTCTGTTACGTCGTTACATACATGACACTGGTCTCTGTTACGTTGTTACATACATGACACTGGTCTCTGTTACGTCGTTACATACATGACACTGGTCTCTGTTACGTGCAACTGCCTGGTTCTGTCGTCCCTGCACTGGTCTCTGTTACGTCGTTACATACATGACACTGGTCTCTGTTACGTCGTTACATACATGACACTGGTCTCTGTTGTTGTTCATACATGCCTGGTCTCTGTCGTTGTTACATACTGCACTGGTCTCTGTTCGTCGTTCATACTGCCTGGTCCGTACGCGTTTCTGCCTGGGCTCTCTGTGCGTCGTTACATACATGACACTGGTCTCTGTTACGTCGTTACATACATGACACTGGTCTCTGTTACGTAGTTACATACATGACACTGGTCTCTGTTACGTTGTTACATACATGACACTGGTCTCTGTTACGTAGTTACATACATGACACTGGTCTCTGTTACGTAGTTACATACATGCGGCTCGTTACGTCATGACACTGGTCTCTGTTACGTTGTTACATACATGACACTGGTCTCTGTTACGTTGTTACATACATGACACTGGTCTCTGTTACGTCGTTACATACATGACACTGGTCTCTGTTACGTTGTTACATACATGACACTGTTCCTTGCTACATTGTTTCCCCCTGACTTCCTGCAGGCGGGTTCTCTCCGGGGTTTTCTGTGCAGAGGTCGGAGTTAATGACATTAGATTGATACGAGGATTAGACTTCACTTGGCGACGTCTCCGCCGCGGCTGATAAATAGATCCTTTGTGAACGGAATTTGCGTCTCATTATCGTCTGTTTATCGGAGGCGGTGGCGGTTCTGGACTATTAACCCTAATAACAGGATAAAGAGCTACAAGACATTCCCACACAAATTATGTCAGAGACAAAGTGGCCCCGGATATTGGCTCCCAGAGGGAGGGGCCATTCAGCTGGAGCCCCTTGTAACATAGAGGAATTCCCAAAAAAATATAATTCACCCGTGTCACTCACAAGATAAGAAGATTACACAAGATTTCACCCAACTTTCCCCAGACCCTGAATGACTCAGAATTAAACTCAGTCTACAGGACTGCCGGAGATGGCGGAGCTCTGTAGACAGCTGTGCCCGTCAGTCCCATGGACACTAAATAGAGTGGCAGTGCTGGACAGCCAAAACAGCCATCAACTCCTCAATGTGGTCATGTGATGAGGGGGACTGGTGGTGCCCCCAATCATAAGACACTTATCACCTGTCCTGTGGGGGGTACATTTATAGGATGCTAGACTATCTGATAAGGTCCGGACTCTTCCTGTAGAGGTGCAGCTGTGAGGGTGTCTAAGGATAGCAATGCTTCTCACAGGATAGTCGCCTATAGGTGGCAGCAGAGAGGCGTTACTGGTTCTTCCTGTAGAGGTCCAGCTGTGAGGGTGTCTAGGGATAGCAATGCTTCTCACAGGATAGTCGCCTATAGGTGGCAGCAGAGAGGCGTTACTGGTTCTTCCTGGAGAGGTCCAGCTGTGAGGGAGGCTAGGGATAGCAATGCTTCTTACAGGTGTCACCTTGGTGGACTAGAGGCGTTACTGGTTCTTCCTGGAGGGTCCAGCTGTGGGGTGTCTAGGATAGCAATGCTTCTCACAGGATAGTTGCCTATAGGTGGCACTAGAGAGGCATTACTAGTTCTTCCTGTAGAGGTCCAGCTGTGAGGGTGTCTAGGGATAGCAATGCTTCTCACAGGATAGTCGCCTATAGGTGGCAGCAGAGAGGCGTTACTGGTTCTTCCTGGAGAGGTGCAGCTGTGAGGGTGTCTAAGGATAGCAATGCTTCTTACAGGATAGTTGCCTATAGGTGGCACTAGAGAGGCATTACTAGTTCTTCCTGTAGAGGTCCAGCTGTGAGGGTGTCTAGGCATTTGCAATGCTTCTCACAGGATAGTCGCCTATAGGTGGCAGCAGAGAGGCGTTACTGGTTCTTCCTGGAGAGGTCCAGCTGTGAGGGAGTCTAGGGATAGCAATGCTTCTCACAGGATAGTCGCCTATAGGTGGCAGCAGAGAGGCGTTACTGGTTCTTCCTGGAGAGGTCCAGCTGTGAGGGTGTCTAGGGATAGCAATGCTTCTCACAGGATAGTTGCCTATAGGTGGCACTAGAGAGGCATTACTAGTTCTTCCTGTAGAGGTCCAGCTGTGAGGGTGTCTAGGGATAGCAATGCTTCTTACAGGATAGTTGCCTATAGGTGGCACTAGAGAGGCATTACTAGTTCTTCCTGTAGAGGTCCAGCTGTGAGGGTGTCTAGGCATTTGCAATGCTTCTCACAGGATAGTCACCTATAGGTGGCACTAGAGAGGCGTTACTGGTTCTTCCTGGCAATTCTTACAAGCAATGCATCCTGGAACATTTATACACATTAGCTCTCTGGTACAGACAATATCTTTAGTCGTGTTTTAGGATTGTTTCATGGGTTGGACTTACAAGGTGGCAGATATAGGGGTCCTAGAGTTTATTTCCTCTTCCCCCTTGATAACCCCTTTAAGTCTCAGAGACTTCTGTCAGGAGTTGCGTCTGTGTAGATTGCATGTTTTCTGCCCACCTGTATGGGGCGCTGTGCACCAGACCTGTATAGCTTCACACTAATATACTGTCATACCATCAGTCCTCTCCAGGGCCGGTGACGATTTATCTGAATTTTACCGTCCATAATCCAAGTTAATCAGTTTAAAGACTCAAATAAAAAGTGTTTATGAGTTGGAGCGGTCCTTGGTCTTTTGTGCCGCCCCCGCCGCTCCCCTCGTGCTGTGTGAGCCACCTCAGCAATGCCCATGTTCATTGGCAGCCGCCACCACTTGTAACTGGAGACGCCTTGTAGATCCCGAGTTTGCTCCCGGCTCTTGAGGGGTCGACCGTCATCACCATACAACTTCATCACCTAGGGAAAGGGAGCGCGGCCAAGCTGTGGATGTGTCGGCCCGCCTGGCCGCACCGCACTAAGCTGTTGCAGCTGCGCTCATCCCACGGAGTGAGATCTGTTAATAATCAGACTCTGCATCGGCTCAGCGTGGCGAGATCTTCTCTCACTTTGCAGCTCGCTCTTCTTTTAAGCCCTTGGCACAAACTTTAAAACCTTTTAATAGCTGGACACGGCCAAGTTTCTGGTAAGGGGGCCGATGTCTCTACTAATTTCCAGAGACTCAACTTGTTAGCTGCCAAATGGGACGGCATCCAGCGGCCGGAACCAGAGCCAAGTCCTAAATGCTAATGGAAATGATGCAGGCTAGCAGCGCAACATTCATATAGGAAGAGCAGGGCAACAATGTATATAAATAATCCACAGTGACATCATCACCCGGGGCAGGAGCGCGCCGCAATCTGGCATTGATTAGCTGAGCCTAATATAGTAACGCTATATCATGCCGAGTGAACCCTGCATCTGGCGGGTCAGGAGATTACACCACGTATTATTATATTATCCAGGACAGATGGACGACTAGCAACGCGTCACCGCAGGAACATACAACATGGAGACCCGACGCAGAATCTAGGCCTGAACAGGCTCCTGCCCCACAATGTCACTTCCCATTCACAGCTCTGCCATCCTGCAGAGTCAGGGGCTTTGAGCACAACATTATACTCCAGTGCTGCAATCACAATTCAGCTACATTCTGCTGGAAACAGTCAGCAAAGATATTACAGATGGATCAGAAAAGCTTAATTGGCCATCTATAATGCACAGAGAAGTTATATTTTACTATATATGAAGACTGTACAGACCCTGATGTAAAGCAGACACCATCCAGAATGGAAATCACCAGAGCAATCTCTGTGCAGCCAGAAACTGCAGAATAGTGAGCGCAGCTCTGGAGTATAATACAGGATGTAACTCAGGATCAGTACAGGATAAGTAATGTAATGTATGTACACAGTGACTGTACCAGCAGAATAGTGAGCGCAGCTCTGGAGTATAATACAGGATAAGTAATGTAATGTATGTACACAGTGACTGCACCAGCAGAATAGTGAGCGCAGCTCTGGAGTATAATACAGGATGTAACTCAGGATCAGTACAGGATAAGTAATGTAATGTATGTACACAGTGACTGCACCAGCAGAATAGTGAGCGCAGCTCTGGAGTGTAATACAGGATGTAACTCAGGATCAGTAGAGGATAAGTAATGTAATGTATGTACACAGTGACTGCACCAGCAGAATAGTGAGCGCAGCTCTGGAGTATAATACAGGATAAGTAATGTAATGTATGTACACAGTGACTGTACCAGCAGAATAGTGAGTGCAGCTCTGGAGTATAATACAGGATGTAACTCAGGATCAGTACAGGATAAGTAATGTATGTACACAGTGACTGTACCAGCAGAATAGTGAGTGCAGCTCTGGAGTATAATACAGGATATAACTCAGGATCAGTACAGGATAAGTAATGTAATGTATGTACACAGTGACTGCACCAGCAGAATAGTGAGCGCAGCTCTGGAGTATAATACAGGATGTAACTCAGGATCAGTACAGGATAAGTAATGTAATGTATGTACACAGTGACTGTACCAGCAGAATAGTGAGCGCAGCTCTGGAGTATAATACAGGATAAGTAATGTAATGTATGTACACAGTGACTGCACCAGCAGAATAGTGAGCGCAGCTCTGGAGTATAATACAGGATGTAACTCAGGATCAGTACAGGATAAGTAATGTAATGTATGTACACAGTGACTGCACCAGCAGAATAGTGAGCGCAGCTCTGGAGTATAATACAGGATGTAACTCAGGATCAGTACAGGATAAGTAATGTAATGTATGTACACAGTGACTGCACCAGCAGAATAGTGAGCGCAGCTCTGGAGTATAATACAGGATGAGTAATGTAATGTATGTACACAGTGACTGTACCAGCAGAATAGTGAGCACAGCTCTGGAGTATAATACAGAATAAGTAATGTAATGTATGTACACAGTGACTGTACCAGCAGAATAGTGAGTGCAGCTCTGGAGTATAATACAGGATAAGTAATGTAATGTATGTACACAGTGACTGTACCAGCAGAATAGTGAGCGCAGCTCTGGAGTATAATACAGGATGTAACTCAGGATCAGTACAGGATAAGTAATGTAATGTATGTACACAGTGACTGCACCAGCAGAATAGTGAGCGCAGCTCTGGAGTATAATACAGGATGTAACTCAGGATCAGTACAGGATAAGTAATGTAATGTATGTACACAGTGACTGCACCAGCAGAATAGTGAGCGCAGCTCTGGAGTATAATACAGGATAAGTAATGTAATGTATGTACACAGTGACTGTACCAGCAGAATAGTGAGTGCAGCTCTGGAGTATAATACAGGATAAGTATTGTAATGTATGTACACAGTGACTGTACCAGCAGAATAGTGAGTGCAGCTCTGGAGTATAATACAGGATATAACTCAGGATCAATACAGGATAAGTAATGTAATGTATGTACACAGTGACTGCACCAGCAGAATAGTGAGCGCAGCTCTGGAGTATAATACAGGATGTAACTCAGGATCGGTACAGGATAAGTAATGTAATGTATGTACACAGTGACTGTACCAGCAGAATAGTGAGTGCAGCTCTGGAGTATAATACAGGATGTAACTCAGGATCAGTACAGGATAAGTAATGTAATGTATGTACACAGTGACTGTACCAGCAGAATAGTGAGTACAGCTCTGGAGTATAATACAGGATAAGTAATGTAATGTATGTGCACAGTGACTGCACCAGCAGAATAGTGAGCGCAGCTCTGGAGTATAATACAGGATAAGTAATGTAATGTATGTACACAGTGACTGCACCAGCAGAATAGTGAGCGCAGCTCTGGAGTATAATACAGGATGTAACTCAGGATCAGTACAGGATAAGTAATGTAATGTATGTACACAGTGACTGCACCAGCAGAATAGTGAGCGCTGCTCTGGAGTATAATACAGGATGTAACTCAGGATCAGTACAGGATAAGTAATGTAATGTATGTACACAGTGACTGCACCAGCAGAATAGTGAGCGCAGCTCTGGAGTATAATAGTATGCACTATGTTCATAGTACTCGCTGAGTCTCCAGCTGTAGGTTCCTCCATCTTTCTGTGTTGCTGTTCTTGGCAATTATGTGGCGGTGAGCAGTGGCGATTTATTAATAAAATTGACTGCCTACTTTGTTGCTATGGAGATGAAGTAGTTTACAGTAACAATTGCTTCAAGGTGTCTGTCACGTTATGTTTCTCCTCGAGCTCCAGATCTTACTCTACAAGATTCCAGATGTTCAGGATTCGGGAGCAGGATGCAGCCACCAGGATTAATTGTACATGGATGGATCTTACCCTGAATGTGTTGGTACAGTGAGGGGGGAGGGGGGACGTGTGTCAGCGTCTTCCAAGAACAAATTACTGCTCTGCTTCCCAAATAAATACATGGCAAGTAACAGGGTGTCCAACCTTCCGGAAAGTGTGGAGCGTGGCCAGCGTCCCTCTGGAGACCTACCTGAGGACATCACTGCATGTAGGAGAGACGCAGATGGTTTCCATCAACAGAGCTTTCCAAATAAGACATTTTTAGAATGTTTGGAGAAAACAAAAGCAGTTCTGTTAGAATATCTGGACACAGAGCCGGGAGGGAGGTCGCTGGAGAAGACCCCACAGTCTGTGACTGCCAGTATTGTACCACGAATCCTGCGACACTGTGCTGCTAAACCAATCACCTGAGAGTCAGAGCTATAACTGAAGCTCCGGAGCCCCACAAGTATGACTTGTCAGGGACAGTGCATGGGTCCTGTAATGGGACAGAAGGACAAATGGACCCCTCAGGCAACTGGGCCCATTAAGTACTCTCAGGACTCTTACATGAAAATCTTACATGTCTTCTTGTTCCTGCACCTTGTCATCCTAGTCATTAGGCTGAGCGGACATGAAGCTCCTGTCAGCAGAATAATGGGGACAGCAGATAGAAGCTCCTGTCAGCAGAATAAGGGGGGCAGCAGATAGAAGCTCCTGTCAGCAGAATAAGGGGAGCAGCTGATAGAAGCTCCTGTCAGCAGAATAAGGGGGGGCAGCAGATAGAAGCTCCTGTCAGCAGAATAATGGGGACAGCAGATAGAAGCTCCTGTCAGCAGAATAAGGGGGGCAGCAGATAGAAGCTCCTGTCAGCAGAATAATGGGGACAGCAGATAGAAGCTCCTGTCAGCAGAATAAGGGGGGCAGCAGATAGAAGCTCCTGTCAGCAGAATAAGGGGGGCAGCAGATAGAAGCTCCTGTCAGCAGAATAAGGGGGCATAGCTGATAGAAGCTCCTGTCAGCAGAATAAGGGGGGCGGGATGAGCGGGCCGCCGGGAAAAAGGGGGGCAGCTGATAGAAGCTCCTGTCAGCAGAATAATGGGGAGCAGCTGATAGAAGCTCCTGTCAGCAGAATAAGGGGGGGGGGGGCAGCAGATAGAAGCTTGTGGTCCTGTCAGCAGAATAAGGGGGCAGCAGATAGAAGCTCCTGTCAGCAGAATAAGGGGGCATAGCTGATAGAAGCTCCTGTCAGCAGAATAATGGGGCAGCAGATAGAAGCTCCTGTCAGCAGAATAAGGGGGGCAGCAGATAGAAGCTCCTGTCAGCAGAATAAGGGGGGCAGCAGATAGAAGCTCCTGTCAGCAGAATAATGGGGACAGCAGATAGAAGCTCCTGTCAGCAGAATAAGGGGGGCAGCAGATAGAAGCTCCTGTCAGCAGAATAAGGGGAGCAGCAGATAGAAGCTCCTGTCAGCAGAAAAATGGGGCAGCAGATAGAAGCTCCTGTCAGCAGAATAAGGGGGGCAGCAGATAGAAGCTCCTGTCAGCAGAATAAGGGAGCAGCAGATAGAAGCTCCTGTCAGCAGAATAAGGGGGGCAGCAGATAGAAGCTCCTGTCAGCAGAATAAGGGGGCAGCAGATAGGAGCTCCTGTCAGCAGAATAAGGGGAGTAGCAGATAGAAGCTCCTGTCAGCAGAATAAGGGGAGCAGCAGATAGAAGCTTCTGTCAGCAGAATAAGGGAGCAGCAGATAGAAGCTTCTGTCAGCAGAATAAGGGGGCAGCAGATAGAAGCTCCTGTCAGTAGAATAATGGGGGCAGCAGATAGAAGTTTCTGTCAGCAGAATAAGGGAGAAGCAGATAGAAGCTCCTGTCAGCAGAATAAGGGGGGCAGCAGATAAAAGCTCCTGTCAGCAGAATAAGGGAGCAGCACATAGAAGCTCCTGTCAGCAGAATAATGGGGGCAGCAGATAGAAGCTCCTGTCAGTAGAATAATGGGGGCAGCAGATAGAAGCTCCTGTCAGCAGAATAAGGGGAGCAGCAGATAGAAGCTTCTGTCAGCAGAATAAGGGAGCAGCAGAAAAAAGCTCCTGTCAGCAGAATAAGGGGGCAGCAGATAGAAGCTCCTGTCAGTAGAATAATGGGGGCAGCAGATAGAAGCTCCTGTCAGCAGAATAAGGGGGGCAGGAGATAGAAGCTCCTGTCAGCAGAATAAGGGAGAAGCAGATAGAAGCTCCTGTCAGCAGAATAAGGGGGGCAGCAGATAAAAGCTCCTGTCAGCAGAATAAGGGGAGCAGCAGATAGAAGCTCCTGTCCGTAGAATAATGGGGGCAGCAGATAGAAGCTTCTGTCAGCAGAATAAGGGAGCAGCACATAGAAGCTCCTGTCAGCAGAATAATGGGGGCAGCAGATAGAAGCTCCTGTCAGTAGAATAAGGGGAGCAGCAGATAGAAGCTTCTGTCAGCAGAATAAGGGGGGCAGCAGATAGAAGCTCCTGTCAGTAGAATAAGGGGAGCAGCAGATAGAAGCTTCTGTCAGCAGAATAAGGGGAGCAGCAGATAGAAGCTTCTGTCAGCAGAATAAGGGGGGCAGCAGATAGAAGCTTCTGTCAGCAGAATAAGGGGAGCAGCAGATAGAAGCTCCTGTCAGCAGAATAAGGGGGGCAGCAGATAGAAGCTCCTGTCAGCAGAATAAGGGGGGCAGCAGATAGAAGCTCCTGTCAGCAGAATAAGGGGGGCAGCAGATAGAAGCTTCTGTCAGCAGAATAAGGGAGCAGCACATAGAAGCTCCTGTCAGCAGAATAAGGGGAGCAGCAGATAGAAGCTTCTGTCAGCAGAATAAGGGGGCAGCAGATAGAAGCTCCTGTCAGCAGAATAAGGGGAGCAGCAGATAGAAGCTTCTGTCAGCAGAATAAGGGGAGCAGCAGATAGAAGCTTCTGTCAGCAGAATAAGGGGAGCAGCAGATAGAAGCTCCTGTCAGCAGAATAAGGGGGGCAGCAGATAGAAGCTCCTGTCAGCAGAATAAGGGGGGCAGCAGATAGAAGCTCCTGTCAGCAGAATAAGGGGGCAGCAGAAGAAGCTCCTGTCAGCAGAATAAGGGGGCAGCAGATAGAAGCTCCTGTCAGCAGAATAAGGGGGCAGCAGATAGAAGCTCCTGTCAGCAGAATAAGGGCTGCCCTGGGAGGGGCAGCAGATAGAAGCTCCTGTCAGCAGAATAAGGGGGGCAGCAGATAGAAGCTCCTGTCAGCAAAATAAGGGGAGCAGGCAGATAGAAGCTCCTGTCAGCAGAATAAGAGAGCAGCAGATAGAAGCTCCTGTCAGCAGAATAAGGGGGCAGCAGATAGAAGCGGGGGGAGCAAAGAAGCTCCTGTCAGCAGAATAAGGGGGCAGCAGATAGGAGCTCCTGTCAGCAGAATAAGGGGAGCAGCAGATAGAAGCTCCTGTCAGCAGAATAAGGGGAGCAGCAGATAGAAGCTTCTGTCAGCAGAATAAGGGAGCAGCAGATAGAAGCTCCTGTCAGTAGAATAATGGGGGCAGCAGATAGAAGCTCCTGTCAGCAGAATAAGGGGGGCAGCAGATAGAAGCTCCTGTCAGCAGAATAAGGGAGAAGCAGATAGAAGCTCCTGTCAGCAGAATAAGGGGGGCAGCAGATAAAAGCTCCTGTCAGCAGAATAAGGGGAGCAGCAGATAGAAGCTCCTGTCAGCAGAATAAGGGGGGCAGCAGATAGAAGCTCCTGTCAGCAGAATAAGGGGGGCAGCAGATAGAAGCTCCTGTCAGCAGAATAAGGGGGCAGCAGATAGAAGCTCCTGTCAGCAGAATAAGGGGGGGCAGCTGATAGAAGCTCCTGTCAGCAGAATAAGGGGAGCAGCAGATAGAAGCTCCTGTCAGTAGAATAATGGGGGCAGCAGATAGAAGCTCCTGTCAGCAGAATAAGGGGGGGGCCGGGGGCAGCAGATAGAAGCTCCTGTCAGCAGAATAAGGGGGGCGCAGAAGAACCCTGTCAGCAGAATAAGGGGAGCAGCAGATAGAAGCTCCTGTCAGCAGAATAAGGGGGGCAGCAGATAGAAGCTCCTGTCAGCAGAATAAGGGGAGCAGCAGATAGAAGCTCCTGTCAGCAGAATAAGGGGGCAGCAGATAGAAGCTCCTGTCAGCAGAATAAGGGGGCAGCAGATAGAAGCTCCTGTCAGCAGAATAAGGGGCCGAGCAGGGGCCAGATAGAAGCTCCTGTCAGCAGAATAAGGGGAGCAGCAGATAGAAGCTCCTGTCAGCAGAATAAGGGGGGCAGCAGATAGAAGCTCCTGTCAGCAGAATAAAGGGGGCAGCAGATAGAAGCTCCTGTCAGCAGAATAAGGGGAGCAGCAGATAGAAGCTCCTGTCAGCAGAAAAATGGGGCAGCAGATAGAAGCTCCTGTCAGCAGAATAAGGGGGGCAGCAGATAGAAGCTCCTGTCAGCAGAATAAGGGGGGCAGCAGATAGAAGCTCCTGTCAGCAAAATAAGGGGAGCAGAAAGGGCAGCAGATAGAAGCTCCTGTCAGCAGAATAAGGGAGCAGCAGATAGAAGCTCCTGTCAGCAGAATAAGGGGGCAGCAGATAGAAGCTCCTGTCAGTAGAATAAGGGGGCAGCAGATAGGAGCTCCTGTCAGCAGAATAAGGGGAGCAGCAGATAGAAGCTCCTGTCAGCAGAATAAGGGGAGCAGCAGATAGAAGCTTCTGTCAGCAGAATAAGGGAGCAGCAGATAGAAGCTTCTGTCAGCAGAATAAGGGGGCAGCAGATAGAAGCTCCTGTCAGTAGAATAATGGGGGCAGCAGATAGAAGTTTCTGTCAGCAGAATAAGGGAGAAGCAGATAGAAGCTCCTGTCAGCAGAATAAGGGGGGCAGCAGATAAAAGCTCCTGTCAGCAGAATAAGGGAGCAGCACATAGAAGCTCCTGTCAGCAGAATAATGGGGGCAGCAGATAGAAGCTCCTGTCAGTAGAATAATGGGGGCAGCAGATAGAAGCTCCTGTCAGCAGAATAAGGGGAGCAGCAGATAGAAGCTTCTGTCAGCAGAATAGGGGAGCAGCAGAAAAAAGCTCCTGTCAGCAGAATAAGGGGGCAGCAGATAGAAGCTCCTGTCAGTAGAATAATGGGGGCAGCAGATAGAAGCTCCTGTCAGCAGAATAAGGGGGCAGGAGATAGAAGCTCCTGTCAGCAGAATAAGGGAGCAGCAGATAGAAGCTCCTGTCAGCAGAATAAGGGGGGCAGCAGCAGATAAAAGCTCCTGTCAGCAGAATAAGGGGAGCAGCAGATAGAAGCTCCTGTCCGTAGAATAATGGGGGCAGCAGATAGAAGCTTCTGTCAGCAGAATAAGGGAGCAGCACATAGAAGCTCCTGTCAGCAGAATAATGGGGGCAGCAGATAGAAGCTCCTGTCAGTAGAATAAGGGGAGCAGCAGATAGAAGCTTCTGTCAGCAGAATAAGGGGGCAGGCAGCAGATAGAAGCTCCTGTCAGTAGAATAAGGGGAGCAGCAGATAGAAGCTTCTGTCAGCAGAATAAGGGGAGCAGCAGATAGAAGCTTCTGTCAGCAGAATAAGGGGGGCAGCAGATAGAAGCTTCTGTCAGCAGAATAGGGGCGCAGAGAAGCCCTCGGATAAGGGGAGCAGCAGATAGAAGCTCCTGTCAGCAGAATAAGGGGGGCAGCAGATAGAAGCTCCTGTCAGCAGAATAAGGGGGGCAGCAGATAGAAGCTCCTGTCAGCAGAATAAGGGGAGCAGCACATAGAAGCTCCTGTCAGCAGAATAAGGGGGAGCAGCAGATAGAAGCTTCCTGTCAGCAGAATAAGGGGGGCAGCAGATAGAAGCTCCTGTCAGTAGAATGGGCCGGAAAGGGGAGCAGCAGATAGAAGCTTCTGTCAGCAGAATAAGGGGAGCAGCAGATAGAAGCTTCTGTCAGCAGAATAAGGGGGGCAGCAGATAGAAGCTTCTGTCAGCAGAATAAGGGGAGCAGCAGATAGAAGCTCCTGTCAGCAGAATAAGGGGGCAGCAGATAGAAGCTCCTGTCAGCAGAATAAGGGGGGCAGCAGATAGAAGCTCCTGTCAGCAGAATAAGGGGGCAGCACATAGAAGCTCCTGTCAGCAGAATAAGGGGAGCAGCAGATAGAAGCTTCTGTCAGCAGAATAAGGGGGCAGCAGCAGATAGAAGCTCCTGTCAGCAGAATAAGGGGAGCAGCAGATAGAAGCTTCTGTCAGCAGAATAAGGGGAGCAGCAGATAGAAGCTTCTGTCAGCAGAATAAGGGGAGCAGCAGATAGAAGCTCGCGGGCCTGTCAGCAGAATAAGGGGGCAGGCGCAGATAGAAGCTCCTGTCAGCAGAATAAGGGGGGCAGCAGATAGAAGCTCCTGTAAGCAGAATAAGGGGAGCAGCAGATAGAAGCTCCTGTCAGCAGAATAAGGGGGGCAGCAGATAGAAGCTCCTGTCAGCAGAATAAGGGGGGCAGCAGATAGAAGCTCCTGTCAGCAGAATAAGGGGGGCAGCAGATAGAAGCTCCTGTCAGCAAAATAAGGGGAGCAGCAGATAGAAGCTCCTGTCAGCAGAATAAGGGAGCAGCAGATAGAAGCTCCTGTCAGCAGAATAAGGGGGCAGCAGATAGAAGCTCCTGTCAGCAGAATAAGGGGGCAGCAGATAGGAGCTCCTGTCAGCAGAATAAGGGGAGTAGCAGATAGAAGCTCCTGTCAGCAGAATAAGGGGAGCAGCAGATAGAAGCTTCTGTCAGCAGAATAAGGGAGCAGCAGATAGAAGCTCCTGTCAGCAGAATAAGGGGGCAGCAGATAGAAGCTCCTGTCAGTAGAATAATGGGGGCAGCAGATAGAAGTTTCTGTCAGCAGAATAAGGGAGAAGCAGATAGAAGCTCCTGTCAGCAGAATAAGGGGGAAGCAGATAAAAGCTCCTGTCAGCAGAATAAGGGGAGCAGTAGATAGAAGCTCCTGTCAGTAGAATAATGGGGGCAGCAGATAGAAGCTTCTGTCAGCAGAATAAGGGAGCAGCACATAGAAGCTCCTGTCAGCAGAATAATGGGGGCAGCAGATAGAAGCTCCTGTCAGTAGAATAATGGGGGCAGCAGATAGAAGCTCCTGTCAGCAGAATAAGGGGAGCAGCAGATAGAAGCTTCTGTCAGCAGAATAAGGGAGCAGCAGATAGAAGCTCCTGTCAGCAGAATAAGGGGGCAGCAGATAGAAGCTCCTGTCAGTAGAATAATGGGGGCAGCAGATAGAAGCTCCTGTCAGCAGAATAAGGGGGGCAGCAGATAGAAGCTCCTGTCAGCAGAATAAGGGAGAAGCAGATAGAAGCTCCTGTCAGCAGAATAAGGGGGGCAGCAGATAAAAGCTCCTGTCAGCAGAATAAGGGGAGCAGCAGATAGAAGCTCCTGTCAGTAGAATAATGGGGGCAGCAGATAGAAGCTTCTGTCAGCAGAATAAGGGAGCAGCACATAGAAGCTCCTGTCAGCAGAATAATGGGGGCAGCAGATAGAAGCTCCTGTCAGTAGAATAAGGGGAGCAGCAGATAGAAGCTTCTGTCAGCAGAATAAGGGGGGCAGCAGATAGAAGCTCCTGTCAGTAGAATAAGGGGAGCAGCAGATAGAAGCTTCTGTCAGCAGAATAAGGGGAGCAGCAGATAGAAGCTCCTGTCAGTAGAATAAGGGGAGCAGCAGATAGAAGCTTCTGTCAGCAGAATAAGGGGAGCAGCAGATAGAAGCTTCTGTCAGCAGAATAAGGGGGGCAGCAGATAGAAGCTTCTGTCAGCAGAATAAGGGGAGCAGCAGATAGAAGCTCCTGTCAGCAGAATAAGGGGGGCAGCAGATAGAAGCTCCTGTCAGCAGAATAAGGGGGGCAGCAGATAGAAGCTCCTTTCAGCAGAATAAGGGGAGCAGCAGATAGAAGCTCCTGTCAGTAGAATAATGGGGGCAGCAGATAGAAGCTTCTGTCAGCAGAATAAGGGGGGCAGCAGATAGAAGCTCCTGTCAGCAGAATAAGGGGGGCAGCAGATAGAAGCTTCTGTCAGCAGAATAAGGGGGGCAGCAGATAGAAGCTCCTGTCAGTAGAATAAGGGGAGCAGCAGATAGAAGCTTCTGTCAGCAGAATAAGGGGAGCAGCAGATAGAAGCTCCTGTCAGTAGAATAAGGGGAGCAGCAGATAGAAGCTTCTGTCAGCAGAATAAGGGGAGCAGCAGATAGAAGCTTCTGTCAGCAGAATAAGGGGGGCAGCAGATAGAAGCTCCTGTCAGTAGAATAAGGGGAGCAGCAGATAGAAGCTTCTGTCAGCAGAATAAGGGGAGCAGCAGATAGAAGCTCCTGTCAGTAGAATAAGGGGAGCAGCAGATAGAAGCTTCTGTCAGCAGAATAAGCGGAGCAGCAGATAGAAGCTTCTGTCAGCAGAATAAGGGGGGCAGCAGATAGAAGCTTCTGTCAGCAGAATAAGGGGAGCAGCAGATAGAAGCTCCTGTCAGCAGAATAAGGGGGGCAGCAGATAGAAGCTCCTGTCAGCAGAATAAGGGGGGCAGCAGATAGAAGCTCCTTTCAGCAGAATAAGGGGAGCAGCAGATAGAAGCTCCTGTCAGTAGAATAATGGGGGCAGCAGATAGAAGCTTCTGTCAGCAGAATAAGGGAGCAGCACATAGAAGCTCCTGTCAGCAGAATAAGGGGAGCAGCAGATAGAAGCTTCTGTCAGCAGAATATGGGGGGCAGCAGATAGAAGCTCCTGTCAGTAGAATAAGGGGAGCAGCAGATAGAAGCTCCTGTCAGCAGAATAAGGGGAGCAGCAGATAGAAGCTTCTGTCAGCAGAATAAGGGAGTCCAACTAAGGGCATCATCTGCAAGGAGTTTGTATGTCCTTCCTATGTGTGTTTCCTAAGGTTACTCCGGTTCCCTTCCACATGTCAGTAGTATACTGCTATACCGTGTGGGTGTTGGGGATGAGTGCCTGTACTGCTTCCATGATTCCCCTACTCCACAATGCTCCCTGTGCTTTGAGTCTCCGGGAGTAAGGTGCCTTACAAGTGGTTTTCATTGTTTCTCCTTCCATGGCTTCTTCTACAACCTTCTCATCTCTTAACATTTAGGATCAGAAAATTCACCTTTTCGTATCTGCAGATATTTTTTGTAGTTATTGTTGGGCTGAGACCAAAGTGAATGTAATGAGCAGCTGATTATGGTGTGACGGTAGTGAGAGTGCACGGCAGTGCGGGGATTTCACTGCAACCCAGAGATCAGACCTGATCGCACCAGAGTCCTAGTTATGGCATGGCAGTGACCACATTGGTGACCTCTCAAGGGCCCCTCAGGCACTGGGGCCCCCAGGACTATCACAACCTCCCACCCCTTATAACTGCATCCTGGTTGTTCCTTGGGAGATTTTTACTCCTAAGATCTCTAAAGAAAGTAATTAAGTAGCTGGGAGAAGATGACCCCTCTGACCGCCAGCATGGGGTCAATGAGACAAAGTGACATCCTCCAAGGATAGACCAACCAGGTGTGGAGGGAGAAGTCCCAATACCCTGCCCAAAGTAGTGGTTGTGGCAAAAAGGGCAAATGGGAGACTGTGGTGGTATTATTAGGTAATAATAATAATACCACCATACCCTCCACCACACAGACTAACACAGCACTACCCCATACCTCCATATAATACCACCACACAGTAACAAAATAATATAATAATAATAATAACACAGAGTACTACTAATGATATATGATAATAATACCGCCATACTCTACCATATAATACCACCACAAAGTGACAAAATAATAATAATAATAATAATAACACAGAGTACTACTAATGATATATGATAATAATACCGCCATACTGTACCATATAATACCACCACAAAGTGACAAAATAATAGTAATAATAATAATTACACAGAGTACTACTAATGATATATGATAATAATACCGCCATACTGTACCATATAATACCACCACACAGTGACAAAATAATAATAATAATAATAATAATAACACAGAGTACTACTAATAATAATAATGATAATAATAATACCAACAAAGTGCAACAAATAATAATAATATTATTTGATATTGTATGGTGGTATTAGTTAGGGACTGTGTGTGAATATTCTTTAGGTACTCTGTAGTGGTATTATTTGGTACTGTATGGGGGTATTATTTAGCTACTGTTTGTTGGCATGATTTACTTACTGTGTAGTGGTATTATATGGGTACAGTATGGTGGTATTAATTATTGTGTAGTGGTATTATATGGGTACAGTATGGTGATATTAATTACTGTGTAGTGGTATTATTTAAATACTCTATAGTGATATTATTTGGATATTGTATGTTGGTATTATATGTGTGGTGTTATATATAAGGTACTGTGTGTTGGTATTATTTAGATACTGAGTGATGGTATTATTTGGGTACTTTGTGGTGGTATTATTTAGAGACTTTGTGGTGCAATTAGTTAGGTACTATGTGTCAGCATTATATAGTTACTGTGTAGTGGTATTATTTACTTACTGTATGGTGATATTAATTGGTATGTATGGTGGCATTATTTACATACTGTGTAATGAGATTATTTAGATACTGTGTGTTGGCATTATTTAATTACTGTATGGTTGTATTATCTATGTAATGTATGGTGGTATTAGTTACTGTGTGGTTTTATTATTTAGGTATTCTCTCGGCATTATTTATTTATTGTGGTGGTATTATTAACCTACCTTGTGGTGGTATAATTTATGTACTATGTGTTATTATTATGTGGTATTATTTGGTACTGTATGGTGGTATTATCTTGGTATTGTGTGGTGGTAATATTTAGGTACTGTGTCATGATATTATTTGGGTACTGTATGGTGCTAATATTTAGATACTATGTGGTGGTATTATTTAGGTAACCATAAAGCATATCAGATATAAGAATGTGAAAAAAAAAATAGTCTCCAACATAAGTCATGATGAAAAATATAAAACCCAACACTAAACCTACCATGTCCAAATATAATGGGGGGAGGGAAAGAATAGACCCAAATTCCTGACAAGATGCTGTATACACTATAATATACTACAAGAATATAAATCCATGTATAATACAAAGCAATTTATCATATCAATCTATAAACTAAACCATGTAATATAATGGAATAATATACCTGCTAATATAGCATGATATATATAATATACCTGCTCATATAACATGATATATATAATATACCTACTCATATAACATGATATGTATAATATACCTGCTCATATAACATAACTATAATAAACCTGCTCATATAACATAACTATAATAAACCTGCTCATATAACATAACTATAATATACCTGCTCATATAAAATGATATGTATAATATATATAATATACCTGCTCATATAACTTGATATATATAATATATATAATATACCTGCGCATATAACATATCTATAATATACCTGCTCATATAACATGATATATATAATATACCTGCTCATATAACATGATATATATAATATACCTACTCATATAACATGATATGTATAATATACCTGCTCATATAACAGAACTATAATAAACCTGCTCATATAACATAACTATAATAAACCTGCTCATATAACATAACTATAATATACCTGCTCATATAAAATGATATGTATAATATATATAATATACCTGCTCATATAACTTGATATATATAATATATATAATATACCTGCGCATATAACATATCTATAATATACCTGCTCATATAACATGATATATATAATATACCTGCTCATATAACATGATATATATAATATACCTACTCATATAACATGATATGTATAATATACCTGCTCATATAACATAACTATAATAAACCTGCTCATATAACATAACTATAATAAACCTGCTCATATAACATAACTATAATATACCTGCTCATATAACATGATATATATAATATACCTGCTCATATAACATGATATATATAATATACCTACTCATATAACATGATATGTATAATATACCTGCTCATATAACATAACTATAATAAACCTGCTCATATAACATAACTATAATAAACCTGCTCATATAACATAACTATAATATACCTGCTCATATAAAATGATATGTATAATATACCTGCTCATATAACTTGATATATATAATATATATAATATACCTGCTCATATAACATGATATATCTATAATATACCTGCTCATATAACATGATAAATCTATAATATACCTGCTCATATAGCATGATATAATAATATATAACTTGGTGTAACTTCTGATTTCTTATCTCATTCTTATGTCCTTGTCTTCTCCGCCAGGTTTGTGACGCGGTTCATAGAGCTGGACGGTTTGACGTGTCTCCTTAATTTCCTGAAGAGTATGGATTATGACACGGCGGAGAGCCGCATACACACATCCGTTATAGGATGTATAAAGGCTCTGATGAACAATTCCCAGGGACGGGCGCACGTTTTGGCGCATCCAGAGAGCATCAACATCATCTCCCAGAGTTTACGAACTGAGAACATCAAAACCAAGATCGCCGTCCTGGAGATCCTGGGAGCGGTCTGCCTGGTGCCGGATGGGCATAAGAAAGTCCTGCAAGCCATGCTGCACTACCAGGTGTACGCTGCCGAACGCACGCGCTTCCAGGTAAGAGCCTCGCCCAAATCAGGGCTTCTGTTTATATGCAAAATGTGATGTATTTTCGGGGCATTCACTCTTGTGCTAGGGTCACACTAGCATTCGATTTCCGTCCTTTGGGTCCACCATAGGACTATAGACTATAATGGGGTCCGCCATAGCTGACTATAAGGGGTCCGCATAGTCTATAGACTATTGGGTCGGTATAGACTATAATGGGGTCCGCCATAGGACTATAGACTATAATGGGGTCCGCTATAGTACTATAGACTATAATGGGGTCCGCCATAGTACTATAGACTATAATGGGGTCCGCTATAGTACTATAGACTATAATGGGGTCCGCCATAGGACTATAGACTATAATGGGGTCCGCCATAGGACTATAGACTATAATGGGGTCCGCATAGCATAGGACTATAGACTATAATGGGGTCCGCCATAGGACTATAGACTATAATGGGGTCCGCTGACTATAGACTATAATGGGGTCCGCTATAGACTATAGACTATAATGGGGTCCGCTATAGACTATAATGGTGCTATAGACTATAGACTATAATGGAGTCCGCCATAGGACTATAGACTATAATGGGGTCCGCTATAGTACTATAGACTATAATTGGGTCCGCCATAGGACTATAGACTATAATGGAGTCCGCCATAGTACTATAGACTATAATGGGGTCCGCTATAGTACTATAGACTATAATGGGGTCCGCCATAGGACTATAGACTATAATGGGGTCCGCCATAGGACTATAGACTATAATGGGGTCCGCCATAGTACTATAGACTATAATGGGGTCCGCCGTAGGACTATAGACTATAATGGGGTCCGCCATATAATGGGGTCCGCCTAGGACTCAGACTATATGGGGTCCGCCTAGGACTATAGACTATAATGGGGTCCGCCATAGTACTATAGACTATAATGGGGTCTGCCATAGTACTATAGACTATAATGGGGTCCGCTATAGGACTATAGACTATAATGGGGTCCGCCCCATAGGACTATAGACTATAATGGGGTCCGCCATAGGACTATAGACTATAATGGGGTCCGCCATAGGACTATAGACTATAATGGGGTCCGCCATAGGACTATAGACTATAATGGGGTCCGCCATAGGACTATAGACTATAATGGGGTCCGCCATGAGGACTAGTAGACTATAATGGGGTCCGCCATAGGACTATAGACTATAATGGGGTCCGCCATAGGACTATAGACTATAATGGGGTCCGCCATAGGACTATAGACTATAATGGGGTCCGCCATAGGACTATAGACTATAATGGGGTCCGCCATAGGACTATAGACTATAATGGGGTCTGCCATAGGACTATAGACTATAATGGGGTCCGCCATAGGACTATAATGGGGTCCGCCATAGGACTATAGACTATAATGGGGTCCGCCATAGGACTATAGACTATAATGGGGTCCGCGTCTATAGGACTATAATGGGGTCCGCCATAGGACTATAGACTATAATGGGGTCCGCCATAGGACTATAGACTATAATGGGGTCCGCTATAGGACTATAGACTATAATGGGGTCCGCCATAGGACTATAGACTATAATGGGGTCCGCCATAGTACTATAGCCTATACGCTAGGGGGTCTGCTATAGTACTATAGACTATAATGGGGTCCGCCATAGGACTATAGACTATAATGGGGTCCGCCGTAGGACTATAGACTATAATGGGGTCCGCCATAGGACTGTAGACTATAATGGGGTCCGCCATAGGACTGTAGACAGCCGCCATAGGACTATAGACTATAATGGGGTCCGCCATAGGACTGTAGACTATAATGGGGTCCGCCATAGGACTATAGACTATAATGGGGTCCGCCATAGGACTATAGACTATAATGGGGTCTGCCATAGGATATAGACTATAATGGGGTCTGCTATAGTACTATAGACTATAATGGGGTCCGCCATAGGACTATAGACTATAATGGGGTCCGCCATAGGACTATAGACTATAATGGGGTCTGCCATAGGACTATAGACTATAATGGGGTCCGCTGGTTTTATACTTTCCTCCTTGCAGGACTATTCTCTCAATTTTAGGCAGATTCTGCAGTGGAGTCTCCACCTCTAGTGTGAATCCAGCCTTATAGGGTATATTATGGGCCATACAGTCCTTGGCCATGGATAAAGCCCAGTTATGGCTATTACTGCCCCTCTACAGCCCGTATTTATAGACCACTAACGTCTCTTTTGGTGAGTTATCCTATTACATGGAAGAGGAGCCCTCTAATAGACTTTATTCTTCATCCTCCAGATCTGAGTACACGGCTCATCCTGCTCTCAGCTGAGGGTTTGTTACAATAGTATCCAGTCTAGATAATGCTCTGTGAGTTGTTCCATTTGGACTCTGGACTGATACATTGTAGCAAACTTGTTCAGCTGCTGCTGACAGAGCATTGTCTGGACTGGACACAATTAGAGATGGGCGAACCTCACAAGAATAGTCACAGGACTTGTCCTCCAGTTTTGTTTTGGGCCAAACTTGTTTCATCTGAGCCAGAAGTGCTTTTGTAATTTTCTGGATCTCTTCAGATCTCGGGGTATAATTGGAAGGCCAGATGAGTGCAGAATCATACTCACATTCCTGCACCTCTCTGGGGCCCCCTTGTGCTGTCCTCCGCTCCTTCGCTGGTGTCTTAGGTCATCTTCTGGCCTCTTCCAGCCTCCTGGGTGACATCAGCAGCCCCTGCAGACAGATGAGACCTGTGATTGGGCCTCGGTGATCGGGGCCACTGATGTCACCCAGTAGAACAGAAGACAGTCAGGAAAGAACACCGGATACTGTGAGGGCCCCTGGGCCTCTGATTATTATACTGAAGGGACCCCAGACTATGATAATGATCTGCGGGTGGTAAACCCTAAATATCTTGTTTTCAGCCAAATCTGAGTTTCTTTGAAAATTTGTAACTAACCCAGCTTGTTACGAGCCAGTATCTCTAACTGTAAGAAACCTTACTGGTTTAAAGGATTACTGTCTCTGCATGTAACCAGACCTCACTTTGAGTGTCATCCACTACAAACTAGCCCCCACATGGGGTGTACACTCGTTCGTGTTCAAGGGGTGCACACTTGGTTGTGTTCATTAGGTGCACACTCGGTCGTGTTCATAGGGTCTAATGAAGACTGAATTAAGTCTATTATAGTGTTACAGAAATTCATTCATTGGGATTTATTTCATTTGATTCAGAGACTCGCATTATATTCACAAATGAATCCCAGCACTCCTGGCAGCTTCACACATCCATATTTTGGGCTGAAGAACTGATTATTAATTAGTTTCAGATCGGACCCTCCTCACAGTTATGGCGGCCATGCTGCGGTCGGCTTGGAGATTTATGGCGCTGCTTATTAGTTCTGTTCTATGTAGGAGCTGGAAGTCGTCTCTATACATGAAACGTCAGCGGCGTCTGGGCCACGTCTGATAGAAAGTCGTATCATCTGCTGTGTATGACACTGCCTATAGCATGTAGTGGTGTATAATGTGTGTGTGTGTGTGTGTGTGTATATATATATATATATATATATATATATATATATATATATAACAGTCATATGAAAAAAGTTTGGGCACCCCTATTAATCTTAATCATTTTTAGTTCTAAATATTTGGGTGTTTGCAACAGCCATTTCAATTTGATATATCTAATAACTGATGGACACAGTAATATTTCAGGATTGAAATGAGGTTTATTGTACTAACAGAAAATGTGCAATATGCATTAAACCAAAATTTGACTGGTGCAAAAGTATGGGCACCTCAACAGAAAAGTGACATTAATATTTAGTAGATCCTCCTTTTGCAAAAATAACAGCCTCTAGTCGCTTCCTGTAGCTTTTAATCAGTTCCTGGATCCTGGATGAAGGTATTTTTGACCATTCCTCTTTACAAAACAATTCCAGTTCAGTTAAGTTTGATGGTCGCCGAGCATGGACAGCCCGCTTCAAATGATCCCACAGATGTTCAATGATATTCAGGTCTGGGGACTGGGATGGCCATTCCAGAACATTGTAATTGTTCCTCTGCATGAATGCCTGAGTAGATTTGGATCATTGTCTTGCTGAAATATCCATCCCCGGCGTAACTTCAAATTCGTCACTGATTCTTGTACATTATTCTCAAGAATCTGCTGATACTGAGTTGAATCCATGCGACCCTCAACTTTATCAAGATTCCCGGTGCCGGCATTGGCCACACAGCCCCAAAGCATGATGGAACCTCCACCAAATTTTACAGTGGGTAGCAAGTGTTTTTCTTGGAATGCTGTGTTTTTTTGACGCCATGCATAACGCCTTTTTGTATGACCAAACAACTCAATCTTTGTTTCATCAGTCCACAGGACCTTCTTCCAAAATGAAGCTGGCTTGTCCAAATGTGCCTTTGCATACCTCAGGCGACTCTGTTTGTGGCGTGCGTTCAGAAACGGCTTCTTTCGCATCACTCTCCCATACAGCTTCTCCTTGTGCAAAGTGTGCTGTATTGTTGACCGATGCACAGTGACACCATCTGCAGCAAGATGATGCTGCAGCTCTTTGGAGGTGGTCTGTGGATTGTCCTTGACTGTTCTCACCATTCTTCTTCTCTGCCTTTCTGATATTTTTCTTGGCCTGCCACTTCTGGGCTTAACAAGAACTGTCCCTGTGGTCTTCCATTTCCTTACTATGTTCCTCACAGTGGAAACTGACAGGTTAAATCTCTGAGACAACTTTTTGTATCCTTCCCCTGAACAACTATGTTGAACAATCTTTGTTTTCAGATCATTTGAGAGTTGTTTTGAGGAGCCCATGATGCCACTCTTCAGAGGAGATTCAAATAGGAGAACAACTTGCAATTGGCCACCTTAAATACCTTTTCTCATGATTGGATACACCTGGCTATGAAGTTCAAAGCTCAGTGAGGTTACAAAACCAATTTTGTGCTTCAGTAAGTCAGTAAAAAGTAGTTAGGAGTATTCAAATCAATAAAATGATAAGGGTACCCAAATTTTTGCACCGGTCAAATTTTGGTTTAATGCATATTGCACATTTTCTGTTAGTACAATAAACCTCATTTCAATCCTGAAATATTACTGTGTCCATCAGTTATTAGATATATCAAATTGAAATGGCTGTTGCAAACACCCAAATATTTAGAACTAAAAATGATTAAGATTAATAGGGGTGCCCAAACTTTTTCATATGACTGTATATATATACCTAGCTGTTCCAAATCCCCTATATAAACAGTTACTATTATTATATATAGTCCCCTTAGAATATAAATATATATACCCCGCTGCTCTAGGTCCCCTGTACACAGTTACTATTAACGGTTAACAATAATGTTCCTGGTAGTTGAGGGCATGGAGGGGTAAATAGATTCATCCTTGATGATGTAGGACATCCCTGGTGGTCTACAGTAAAATATGGGTTGATGGTGATGTCTCTACTGCTCTGAAGTTGTGAATGGGTTAATAGAGTGAATCTGTTGGTCTATGGTAGTGAAGTAGTTAAAAATAATTTCCCTGGTGGTCTAGGTCTGTGAAGTGATGAAACCCCTGGTGGTCTAGGTCTGTAAGGCGATGAAACCCCTGGTGGTCTAGGTCTGTAAGGCGATGAAACCCCTGGTGGTCTAGGTCTGTAAGGCGATGAAACCCCTGGTGGTCTAGGTCTGTAAGGCGATGAAACCCCTGTTGGTCTAGGTCTGTAAGGCGATGAAACCCCCTGTTGGTCTAGGTCTGTAAGGCGATGAAACCCCTGTTGGTCTAGGTCTGTGAGGCGATGAAACCCCTGTTGGTCTAGGTCTGTAAGGCGATGAAACCCCTGTTGGTCTAGGTCTGTAAGGCGATGAAACCCCTGGTGGTCTAGGTCTGTGAGGTGATGAAATCCCTGTTGGTCTAGGTCTGTGAGGTGGTGAATCCCCTGGTGGTCTAGGTCTGTGAGGTGGTGAATGCCCTGTTGGTCTAGGTCTGTGAGGTGGTGAATCCCCTGGTGGTCTAGGTCTGTGAGGTGGTGAATGCCCTGGTGGCCTAGGTCAGTGATGTGAATCCCCTGGTGTCTAGGTCAGTGATGTGGAGAATGCCCTGGTGGCCTAGGTCAGTGATGTGGTGAATCCCCTGGTGTCTAGGTCAGTGATGTGGTGAATGCCCTGGTGGCCTAGGTCAGTGATGTGGTGAATCCCCTGGTGGTCTAGGTCAGTGATGTGGTGAATGCCCTGGTGGTCTAGGTCAGTGATGTGGTGAATCCCCTGGTGGTCTAGGTCAGTGATGTGGTGAATCCCCTGTGTGAAAGATCCTCAGTGCGCCAACACCGCTTTGGCCCACACCTGAGACTTCTTTAATAAAAACCACACTCACCGCCAGTGAGTGCTGGGTTCATAAGATAATACAAGACAAGCTTTCTAAATTTTGTATATTTATTAACCCCTAGATGGGTCGGTATTAACATCTAACACATGCAGTTCAGAACAGATATGCAGATATATACAAGCATTAACAGTTACTAGTTACAATATACAGCACATAAAATAAAAAGGGAATAAAAGTGAAATAATTACTTTACCACACATATCCTTGATGTGGCTCTATAATCCAACACTCACACATGCCCTGGCATGTGGGGATAACCAGTGGAGGCTCCTAGCAGCAGCATCAACACAGCATTCCAGCCAGCAACTCCAGAATCTCAGCATCTCATCACAATAGCCTAGGCTAAACAATACATGTGTATTTGATCACTCAGGGCTATGTAGGAATTCAATGGAGCTATTCTGGGATGAGTACAAAGCCCTATTGTTACATTGTTGCCACTACTGACAACATACACCTGGTATTAGAGCTACGCACAGCTAGATTAAATGGAATTAAGAGAGAGATACGCTACCCAGAGATCAAAATACATCTTTGAGTTATAGCCATATTTAAGTGGAATCATCACACCCTGGTGTCTAGGTCAGTGATGTGTTGAATCCCCTGGTGTCTAGGTCAGTGATGTGTTGAATCCCCTGGTGGTCTAGGTCAGTCATGTGGTGAATGCCCTGGTGGTCTAGGTCAGTCATGTGGTGAATGCCCTGGTGGTCTAGGTCAGTGATGTGGTGAATCCCCTGGTGTCTAGTAGCAGCTTGAAGAAAAAAAACAGAAGCAGTGTGAACCGAGAGCAAGGCAGGTGGTTTGGACTCCGCAACCAGAAATGAACGCACACGCGGTAGTTCAAGAAAAAAATATATATTTACTATAAGTTAATAAAGGCTAGTTAAAGGTAAAATGACAGGGCTAAAGACAAGCAAAATATACAATATAGCATGAACAATTTCAAGGCAAATTCTGCAATGGTTTCTACTTTTACTCTGTCCACTTCTGCAGTATGGACACTGAATGAACAATATACTCAAAACTATCCCTAACTGACCCTGACTTCACATTTGGGTGCACCCCCTTTTCCCCAGTGGTCCAGGTGGACCGCTTACAGTCTGTAGAAGCGCGCGGTGGGGCCCAAAGTCGTTCCTTTCTTTTATAGTGAAGCGTCCTCTCCTCACGGTTATCAGGATCTTGGGAGAAATGAAGTCCTCTTTAACAGACAGGGAAACCAACTGAATGCAATGTAATCCAACAGCAGATTCCACTCAGCACACTGACAGTCCTGCCGAATCCATACACTGAGCTGGGATGTAAAGCGGGATTTAGCAGTTACTGTCCAGTACATCAACAGCACTGCGAGTCTCTATCTGTGGTATCCATATACACAGTCACAATGTCAGTCTCACTGATCAGCCACTGAGCACAGTTCCTTTCACGTGGACTCACTAGTCCTGTTGTCTCTTTACACTCTGTTTGTCTCTGGACCAAGATACAGCTTAGCTGTACAGAAAAATCTCCACACCAGTTCAATACAACACTTGCCAAGATGGCTGCTGCTCTCTGTCTCGTCACTTCCTGCTTCTCTGCTCACACTCTGTCTGCAGAACAGGCAGGCTGACATAAAAGGGGGGGGGGGGTCTCACTCCAGCATCATGTCACAATTACAATGGCTGCTGTCTTAAAGGAACAGAATCACAGAAATACATTCAACATTAACAGTTTATACAGACAAATGAAGCTTAGGACAACATTGGCTGTCTCTTACAGCAGCACCAAATAGTGTTGTACTGTTATCTAAGTAAATAATAGAAAGTAAACAAGTGGCGAGGTTCTCACCTTTTGTAGTTGTGAAGATAGCTCACAACGACTATAAATGCATGTAGTATAATCCTATGTTGGACTGGACTTCAGATAGCAGTTGGACACCTCTCCGGTACACGATGAAAGGATCTCACATCGTCAGAATCCAAATATAAGCAGAATTTCTCCAGGAAGAAAAAACGAGGGTCAATAGTGCTGGTTCAGATGATTGACTTTTACTGTCATATTTACACTTGAGAAAGGGCCTGTGTTAGCCTGAAACGCGTTGTTTGTGTGCCAATAAAAGTCAATTATCTGGACCAGCGCTACTGACCCTCGTTTTTTTCTTCCTGGAGAAATTCTCCTTATATTTGGCCTCTGGTGTCTAGGTCAGTGAAGTAATATTAATAATAATAATAATAATAATAATAAACAATAATAAAAATAATAAATAATAGTAATAACAATAATAAAAATAGTAATAGTAATAATAATATTAAAAATAATAATAATAATAATTAGAGATGAGCGAAGTATTCAAAAATTCGATTCGGCAACTTCGACGAATTTCGCAATCCGATTCTATTTGATCTGAATTTCGTAACAAAAACAGCTATTTATTGGCTGCAGAGAGACAGGGTGGGCGGAAAAATGACGGAACCCCTTGGATGTCGCAGTCATGTTTGTTTTAGCAGAACTACATATCCCAGATTGCCCATAGGGCTCTCTCATCACAGTGTAGTACAGCTGATCTAAACTCTACATCTCCCACAATACATCACAGCAGAAATGTTACTATCATGGAGATAGAGAGCTCTGTAGAGTGCAGCTTTGGATGTGACTAGGGTATAATGTAGTGCTCACACTATCATCACTAGTTCCGTCAGATTTGATGGGTACTGTAGTACAACTCGCAGTGTCTACGTCCATCATGTGACGGATCTGACAATAACCATGATGGTAGTATGAACAGAACCTTAGAACGCTGCGATATATGGTGGATAGAGCGTGTATTCCAGAGGGCTGTGGAATTCTCAGGGGATGAAGACTGATGTGCGTGTAATCTTTGTACAATACTAAGGTATATGTCAGCACTATATAAATAACTGATAATAATTATTCTGCCAAAGACACCAGAGATCTGTGACTCGCTGCTGTAGGATGTGATATATGTATTATACAACATTCCAAACACATTGTATCATGTAGAGGAATGTATACAATGTACAGTATATACTATATATAAGTCGCCAGTATCACAAGGGATAGATCTGCGCTGCTGCTCGGAGGAAAGCTGGGAACTATGGGAACTAGACACATTATGTGTGTGTATATATAGATATACAGTGGGGAAAAAAAGTATTTAGTCAGCCACCAATTGTGCAAGTTCTCCCACTTATAAAGATGAGGCCGGCCTGTAATTGTCATCATAGGTAGACCTCAACTATGAGAGACAAAATGAGAAAACTAATCCAGAAAATCACTGTCTGATATTACCTATAATACCCATACAGTATATATTATACCTATATTATCCATATAACCCTCTCATTACTTGTCTACATGGTCTATACTATCTGTGTGTGCTATATGTAGAATCTGCAGTACATTCAGTGTATATTCTATGAGTTGCATCTCCCCACTACTCCCCACCAACTCACACTACCTGCTTATATTGCCTGTGTTTGCTGTGTGCAGAATCTACAGTGTATTCTATGAGTTGCATCTCCCCACTACTCTCCACTAACTCACACTACCTGCTTATATTGCCTGTGTTTGCTGTGTGCAGAATCTACAGTGTATTCTATGAGTTGCATCTCCCCACTACTCCCCACTGACTCACACTACCTACCTATATTACCTGTATATTACCTGTGTTTGTTGTGTGCAGAATCTACAGTGTATTCTATGAGTTGCAGCTCCCCACTACTCCCCACTGACTCACACTACCTGCTTATATTGCCTGTGTTTGCTGTGTGCAGAATCTACAGTGTATTCTATGAGTTGCATCTCCCCACTACTCCCCACTGACTCACACTACCTGCTTATATTGCCTGTGTTTGCTGTGTGCAGAATCTACAGTGTATTCTATGAGTTGCAGCTCCCCACTACTCTCCACTGACTCACACTACCTGCTTATATTGCCTGTGTTTGCTGTGTGCAGAATCTACAGTGTATTCTATGAGTTGCAGCTCCCCACTACTCCCCACTGACTCACACTACCTGCTTATATTACCTGTGTTTGCTGTGTGCAGAATCTCCAGTGTATTTCTATGGAATGCAGTTTCACACTCCATGCATGTCTATACTATCTATTTGTGTGTACCTGTGTGTGTTGTGTCTCTGTGGACATCTTAATGTCAGCTTTCCTGGAATGAGCTATAATTAGTGGAAATGTAACAATGTGGTGACTCCTGGTCTCCTATATATTGTATATCCCGCATATTTAGCTGCGCATTATCAATCTCTTAGCTTAGCCTTTGTATCATAGCAGGAATTTGCATCCTACAATTGAGTCCATATGTAGGTCTCAGCACATATCACACGGGACAAACACATGTGCTCCATGTTTAATATCCAGGATGATGGATTAGAATTCATTCCTGTCAATGGTGGTTACTGCGGGTACATCGGGGAGCCGGCATAATAAAGAGATTATACAGCAATGGTCCTAGCCACAGTCATATATTACACTGATATATATACACAAGGGCCCCTAAAGCACGAAACACAGGGGCCCTATCCTAGCTCCACCCTGGTAGGCAGAAAAGCATGCTATGAATTGTATGATCTGTGACCTGCTCCAATCTCAGAGCTATCAGCAGGGATCTGAGTATTGCTGCTCCTCTATATATACCGTCACCCTGAACATCCTCTGACACACACCTTAGTAGACATGGCCCATAGGCATTCATTAATAGGAGCTGACTGCATGAGAACCATTTATTTAGGAGAAAATCTGCTGGACTGACGTCACCAAAGCAGAAGATCTAAGTAAAGGCTCCGGATCATCATCATGTTTATTGACAATTATCCCTTTAAGTAGCCGTAGTTCCTGTCAGTGATGTCAGATACGCTGTGCACATGGCTGCCGTCTGAGGATCTGTCCCCGAAGTCACCAGGAGTTATACGTCATATATAAATAAATGTATATATATATATACTGTATATAATGTGGGAGGATTGGCTCAGTGGTAGCAGCAGCGGACCCAGACAGTCAGAGACGGACACAAAAATTCTGGTGTAAACAGGTTTTACCCTGTGCGTTTATTCTACAAGAAACAGCAAAAACAAAAATGAGCCTTAACAGTCAGGCAAAATGGTAACAAAAAACTAACTATACAAGGAACACCCTAACTGTATGTGCGGCTTCTCCAGCCACACGGTCCACAAACAGGGCACAATTACTAGCAGTGTCTCCCCTGTCACAGTGTAACGACAGAAGCGGCTCCTCTCCCCCAGGACTAAGGACTTAGCAACCTCTTATAGGCCTAGAATGAGGCCCAGCTCCCACCTGTGCTCCCTAGTAGGACAAGAAGCGATTAACAAAAATGACTTCTCACAGCTGAGGTTTTGTTACCTGTGTTGTAAACCCACTTACCACATATAAGTGAGGAATCTGGGAGAGACATAGCGACCCTCCAGAATTTTACCAGTCACCTTCTCACAATATATATATTCATAAATCTCCTCCATAGAATCCATAAAGATATAGAATCTTTAAGAAAGGTGAAAAACTAAAAAATAGTTTGTATCTATCGGGTTATTATTATTATTATTATATATTATTATATATTACTATAACTTTATACCTATCTGATTATTATTATTATTATTATAACTTTTTACATAGTCCTTACACGTGGGCCTGCTCGGCCATGGCTAGTTATCTGTTTGCAGATCTTACACGTTGTCATCGATTTGTCATTTATTAATGCACAAAAGAAATGCCATACAGGAGATGACGGCACGTAGCTGCTGCCACCAAAACCAGAAACATGTCTGCCAGGGTCACCACCATCCAAGCTTGCCCTAGATCTACCCCAGGCAGGACGTTTGGATATCGGGGCTGGATGTTGGATGGAATTCTTACTATTGCAGCTGTCACCGCCCTCTTACCTGTAATACAATCGTCATCAGACTCAGTAATGTCATCGCCTTCCTCACTATATTGTGACTTACCATGACAATGGGATTCCTCTCTGCCCTCACAATTCCTAACATATTTCCCCCTACTGCCCCTACCAGCACTACCACCAGGAGCACCCCCTGTCCCTACCAGCACTACCACCAGGAGCACCCCCTGTCCCTACCAGCACTACCACCAGGAGCACCCCCTGCCCCTACCAGCACTACCAGGAGCACCCCCTGCCCCTACCAGCACTACCACCAGGAGCACCCCCTGCCCCTACCAGCACGACCACCAGGAGCACCCCCTGCCCCTACCAGCACTACCAGGAGCACCCCCTGCCCCTACCAGCACTACCAGGAGCACCCCCTGCCCCTACCAGCACTACCACCAGGAGCACCCCCTGCCCCTACCAGCACTACCACCAGGAGCACCCCCTGCCCCTACCAGCACTACCAGGAGCACCCCCTGCCCCTACCAGCACTACCACCAGGAGCACCCCCTGCCCCTACCAGCAGTACCAGGATCACCCCCTGCCCCTACCAGCACTACCACCAGGAGCACCCCCTGCCCCTACCAGCACTACCAGGAGCACCCCCTGCCCCTACCAGCACTACCACCAGGAGCACCCCCTGCCCCTACCAGCACTACCACCAGGAGCACCCCCTGCCCCTACCAGCACTACCACCAGGAGCACCCCCTGCCCCTACCAGCACTACCAGGAGCACCCCCTGCCCCTACCAGCACTACTACCAGGAGCACCCCCTGTTCCTACCAGCACTACCACCAGGAGCACCCCTATAGCACTACCACCAGGAGCACCCCCTGCCCCTACCAGCACTACCACCAGGAGCACCCCCTGCCCCTACCAGCACTACCACCAGGAGCATCCCCTGCCCCTACCAGCACTACCACCAGGAGCACCCCCTGCCCCTACCAGCACTACCACCAGGAGCACCCCCTGCCCCTACCAGCACTACCAGGAGCACCCCCTGCCCCTACCAGCACTACCAGGAGCACCCCCTGCCCCTACCAGCACTTCCACCAGGAGCATCCCCTGCCCCTACCAGCACTACCACCAGGAGCACCCCCTGCCCCTACCAGCACTACCACCAGGAGCACCCCCTGCCCCTACCAGCACTACCACCAGGAGCACCCCTATAGCACTACCACCAGGAGCACCCCCTGCCCCTACCAGCACAACCAGGAGCACCTCCTGCCCCTACCAGCACTACCACCAGGAGCACCCCCTGCCCCTACCAGCACTACCAGGAGCACCCCCTGCCCCTACCAGCACTACTACCAGGAGCACCCCTATAGCACTACCACCAGGAGCACCCCCTGCCCCTACCAGCACTACCAGGAGCACCCCCTGCCCCTACCAGCACTACCACCAGGAGCACCCCCTGCCCCTACCAGCACTACCAGGAGCACCCCCTGCCCCTACCAGCACTACCACCAGGAGCACCCCCTGCCCCTACCAGCACTACCACCAGGAGCACCCCCTGCCCCTACCAGCACTACCACCAGGAGCACCCCCTGCCCCTACCAGCACTACCACCAGGAGCATCCCCTGCCCCTACCAGCACTACCAGGAGCACCCCCTGCCCCTACCAGCACTACCACCAGGAGCACCCCCTGCCCCTACCAGCACTACCACCAGGAGCACCCCCTGCCCCTACCAGCACTACCACCAGGAGCACCCCTATAGCACTACCACCAGGAGCACCCCCTGCCCCTACCAGCACTACCAGGAGCACCCCCTGCCCCTACCAGCACTACCACCAGGAGCATCCCCTGCCCCTACCAGCACTACCACCAGGAGCACCCCTATAGCACTACCACCAGGAGCACCCCCTGCCCCTACCAGCACTACCAGGAGCACCCCTGCCCCTACCAGCACTACCACCAGGAGCATCCCCTGCCCCTACCAGCACTACCACCAGGAGCACCCCTATAGCACTACCACCAGGAGCACCCCCTGCCCCTACCAGCACTACCACCAGGAGCACCCCCTGCCCCTACCAGCACTACCAGGAGCACCCCCTGCCCCTACCAGCAGTACCAGGAGCACCCCCTGCCCCTACCAGCACTACTACCAGGAGCACCCCTATAGCACTACCACCAGGAGCACCCCCTGCCCCTACCAGCACTTCCACCAGGAGCACCCCCTGCCCCTACCAGCACTACCACCAGGAGCACCCCCTGCCCCTACCAGCACTACCACCAGGAGCACCCCCCGCCCCTCCCACCAGCACTACCACCAGGAGCATCCCCTGCCCCTACCAGCACTACCAGGAGCACCCCCTGCCCCTACCAGCACTACCACCAGGAGCACCCCCTGCCCCTACCAGCACTACCAGGAGCACCCCCTGCCCCTACCAGCACTACCAGGAGCACCCCCTGCCCCTACCAGCACTTCCAGGAGCACCCCCTGCCCCTACCAGCACTACCAGGAGCACCCCCTGCCCCTACCAGCACTACCAGGAGCACCCCCTGCCCCTACCAGCACTACCACCAGGAGCATCCCCTGCCCCTACCAGCACTACCACCAGGAGCACCCCCTGCCCCTACCAGCACTACCACCAGGAGCCCCCCCTGTCCCTACCAGCACTACCACCAGGAGCACCCCCTGCCCCTACCAGCACTACCACCAGGAGCACCCCCTGCCCCTACCAGCACTACCACCAGGAGCATCCCCTGCCCCTACCAGCACTACCACCAGGAGCACCCCTGCCCCTACCAGCACTACCACCAGGAGCACCCCCTGCCCCTACCAGCACTACCAGGAGCACCCCCTGCCCCTACCAGCACTACCAGGAGCACCCCCTGCCCCTACCAGCACTACCAGGAGCACCCCCTGCCCCTACCAGCACTACCACCAGGAGCATCCCCTGCCCCTACCAGCACTACCACCAGGAGCACCCCTGCCCCTACCAGCACTACCACCAGGAGCACCCCTGTCCCTACCAGCACTACCACCAGGAGCACCCCCTGCCCCTACCAGCACTACCACCAGGAGCACCCCTATAGCACTACCACCAGGAGCACCCCTGCCCCTACCAGCACTACCACCAGGAGCACCCCCTGCCCCTACCAGCACTACCAGGAGCACCCCCTGCCCCTACCAGCACTACCAGGAGCACCCCCTGCCCCTACCAGCACTACCACCAGGAGCATCCCCTGCCCCTACCAGCACTACCACCAGGAGCACCCCCTGCCCCTACCAGCACTACCACCAGGAGCATCCCCTGCCCCTACCAGCACTACCACCAGGAGCACCCCCTGCCCCTACCAGCACTACCAGGAGCACCCCTGCCCCTACCAGCACTACCACCAGGAGCACCCCCTGCCCCTACCAGCACTACCACCAGGAGCACCCCCTGCCCCTACCAGCACTACCACCAGGAGCACCCCCTGCCCCTACCAGCACTACCACCAGGAGCACCCCCTGCCCCTACCAGCACTACTACCAGGAGCACCCCCTGCCCCTACCAGCAGTACCACCAGGAGCATCCCCTGCCTCTACCAGCACTACTACCAGGAGCACCCCTGCCCCTACCAGCAGTACCACCAGGAGCACCCCCTGCCCCTACCAGCACTACCACCAGGAGCGCCCCTGCCCCTACCAGCACCACCAGGAGCACCCCGCCCCTACAGCACTTCCAGGAGCACCCCCCTGCCTCTACCAGCACTACTACCAGGAGCACCCCCTGCCCCTACCAGCACTACCACCAGGAGCACCCCCTGCCCCTACCAGCACTACCAGGAGCACCCCCTGCCCCTACCAGCACTACCACCAGGAGCACCCCCTGCCCCTACCAGCACTACCACCAGGAGCACCCCCTGCCCCTACCAGCACTACCACCAGGAGCACCCCCTGCCCCTAACCACCAAAACAAGAGCCCCCCCCGCCCCTACCAGCACTACCACCAGGAGCACCCCTGCCCCTACCAGCACTACTACCAGGAGCACCCCTATAGCACTACCACCAGGAGCACCCCCTGCCCCTACCAGCACTACCACCAGGAGCATCCCCTGCCCCTACCAGCACTACCAGGAGCACCCCCTGCCCCTACCAGCACTACCACCAGGAGCACCCCCTGTCCCTACCAGCACTACCACCAGGAGCACCCCCTGCCCCTACCAGCACTACTACCAGGAGCACCCCTATAGCACTACCACCAGGAGCATCCCCTGCCCCTACCAGCACTACCACCAGGAGCATCCCCTGCCCCTACCAGCACTACCACCAGGAGCACCCCCTGCCCCTACCAGCACTACCAGGAGCACCCCCTGCCCCTACCAGCACTACCACCAGGAGCACCCCCTGTTCCTACCAGCACTACCACCAGGAGCATCCCCTGCCCCTACCAGCACTACCACCAGGAGCATCCCCTGCCCCTACCAGCACTACCACCAGGAGCACCCCCTGCCCCTAGCAGCACTACCACCAGGAGCATCCCCTGCCCCTACCAGCACTACTACCAGGAGCACCCCCTGCCCCTACCAGCACTACCAGGAGCACCCCCTGCCCCTACCAGCACTACCACCAGGAGCACCCCTGCCCCTACCAGCACTACCAGGAGCACCCCCTGCCCCTACCAGCACTACCAGGAGCACCCCCTGCCCCTACCAGCACTACCAGGAGCACCCCCTGCCCCTACCAGCACTTCCAGGAGCACCCCCTGCCCCTACCAGCACTACCAGGAGCACCCCTGCCCCTACCAGCACTACCACCAGGAGCACCCCCTGCCCCTACCAGCACTACCACCAGGAGCACACCCTGCCCCTACCAGCACTACCACCAGGAGCACCCCCTGCCCCTACCAGCACTACCACCAGGAGCATCCCCTGCCCCTACCAGCACTACCACCAGGAGCACCCCCTGCCCCTACCAGCACTACCACCAGGAGCACCCCCTGCCCCTACCAGCACTACCAGGAGCACCCCCTGCCCCTACCAGCACTACCACCAGGAGCACCCCCTGCCCCTACCAGCACTACCACCAGGAGCACCCCCTGCCCCTACCAGCACTACCAGGAGCACCCCCTGCCCCTACCAGCACTACACCAGGACCCCCTACCAGCAGTACCAGGAGCACCCCCTGCCCCTACCAGCACTACCAGGAGCACCCCCTGCCCCTACCAGCACTACCACCAGGAGCACCCCCTGCCCCTACCAGCACTACCACCAGGAGCACCCCCTGCCCCTACCAGCACTACCAGGAGCACCCCCTGCCCCTACCAGCACTACCACCAGGAGCACCCCCTGCCCCTACCAGCACTACCACCAGGAGCGCATCCCCTGCCCCTACCAGCACTACCACCAGGAGCACCCCCTGCCCCTACCAGCACTACCACCAGGAGCACCCCCTGCCCCTACCAGCACTACCAGGAGCACCCCCTGCCCCTACCAGCACTACCAGGAGCACCCCCTGCCCCTACCAGCACTACCACCAGGAGCACCCCCTGCCCCTACCAGCACTACCACCAGGAGCACCCCCTGCCCCTACCAGCACTACCAGGAGCACCCCCTGCCCCTACCAGCACTACCAGGAGCACCCCCTGCCCCTACCAGCACTACCACCAGGAGCACCCCCTGCCCCTACCAGCATTACCACCAGGAGCACCCCCTGCCCCTACCAGCACTACCAGGAGCACCCCCTGCCCCTACCAGCACTACCACCAGGAGCACCCCCTGCCCCTACCAGCACTACCACCAGGAGCACCCCCTGCCCCTACCAGCACTACCAGGAGCACCCCCTGCCCCTACCAGCACTACCACCAGGAGCACCCCCTGCCCCTACCAGCACTACCACCAGGAGCATCCCCTGCCCCTACCAGCACTACCACCAGGAGCACCCCCTGCCCCTACCAGCACTACCAGGAGCACCCCCTGCCCCTACCAGCACTACCACCAGGAGCACCCCCTGCCCCTACCAGCACTACCACCAGGAGCGCATCCCCTGCCCCTACCAGCACTACCACCAGGAGCACCCCCTGCCTCTACCAGCACTACCACCAGGAGCACCCCCTGCCCCTACCAGCACTACCAGGAGCACCCCCTGCCCCTACCAGCACTACCAGGAGCACCCCCTGCCCCTACCAGCACTACTACCAGGAGCACCCCCTGCCCCTACCAGCACTACCACCAGGAGCACCCCCTGCCCCTACCAGCACTACCAGGAGCACCCCCTGCCCCTACCAGCACTACCAGGAGCACCCCCTGCCCCTACCAGCACTACCACCAGGAGCACCCCCTGCCCCTACCAGCACTACCACCAGGAGCACCCCCTGCCCCTACCAGCACTACCACCAGGAGCACCCCCTGCCCCTACCAGCACTACCACCAGGAGCACCCCCTGCCCCTACCAGCACTACTACCAGGAGCACCCCCTGCCCCTACCAGCACTACCACCAGGAGCACCCCCTGCCCCTACCAGCATTACCACCAGGAGCACCCCCTGCCCCTACCAGCACTACCACCAGGAGCACCCCCTGCCCCTACCAGCACTACCACCAGGAGCACCCCCTGCCCCTACCAGCACTACCACCAGGAGCACCCCCTGCCCCTACCAGCACTACTACCAGGAGCACCCCCTGCCCCTACCAGCACTACCACCAGGAGCACCCCCTGCCCCTACCAGCACTACCACCAGGAGCACCCCCTTCCCCAATCAGCACTACCACCAGGAGCACCCCCTGCCCCTACCAGCACTACCACCAGGAGCACCCCCTGCCCCTACCAGCACTACCAGGAGCACCCCCTGCCCCTACCAGCACTACCAGGAGCACCCCTGCCCCTACCAGCACTACCACCAGGAGCATCCCCTGCCCCTACCAGCACTACCACCAGGAGCATCCCTGCCCCTACCAGCACTACCAGGAGCACCCCCTGCCCCTACCAGCACTACCAGGAGCACCCCTGCCCCTACCAGCACTACCACCAGGAGCATCCCCTGCCCCTACCAGCACTACCACCAGGAGCATCCCCTGCCCCTACCAGCACTACCAGGAGCACCCCCTGCCCCTACCAGCACTACCACCAGGAGCACCCCCTGCCCCTACCAGCACTACCACCAGGAGCACCCCCTGCCCCTACCAGCACTACCACCAGGAGCACCCCCTGCCCCTACCAGCACTACCACCAGGAGCATCCCCTGCCCCTACCAGCACTACTACCAGGAGCACCCCTGCCCCTACCAGCACTACCACCAGGAGCACCCCCTGCCCCTACCAGCATTACCACCAGTAGCACCCCCTGCCCCTACCAGCACTACTACCAGGAGCACCCCCTGCCCCTACCAGCACTACCACCAGGAGCATCCCCTGCCCCTACCAGCACTACCACCAGGAGCATCCCCTGCCCCTACCAGCACTACCAGGAGCACCCCCTGTCCCTACCAGCACTACCAGGAGCACCCCCTGCCCCTACCAGCACTACCACCAGGAGCATCCCCTGCCCCTACCAGCACTACCACCAGGAGCATCCCCTGCCCCTACCAGCACTACCAGGAGCACCCCCTGCCCCTACCAGCACTACCAGGAGCACCCCCTGCCCCTACCAGCACTACCACCAGGAGCATCCCCTGCCCCTACCAGCACTACCACCAGGAGCATCCCCTGCCCCTACCAGCACTACCAGGAGCACCCCCTGTCCCTACCAGCACTACCAGGAGCACCCCCTGCCCCTACCAGCACTACCACCAGGAGCACCCCCTGCCCCTACCAGCACTACCACCAGGAGCACCCCCTGCCCCTACCAGCACTACCACCAGGAGCACCCCCTGCCCCTACCAGCACTACCACCAGGAGCATCCCCTGCCCCTACCAGCACTACTACCAGGAGCACCCCCTGCCCCTACCAGCACTACCACCAGGAGCACCCCCTGCCCCTACCAGCATTACCACCAGTAGCACCCCCTGCCCCTACCAGCACTACTACCAGGAGCACCCCCTGCCCCTACCAGCACTACCACCAGGAGCATCCCCTGCCCCTACCAGCACTACCAGGAGCACCCCCTGTCCCTACCAGCACTACCAGGAGCACCCCCTGCCCCTACCAGCACTACCAGGAGCACCCCCTGCCCCTACCAGCACTACCACCAGGAGCACCCCCTGCCCCTACCAGCACTACCACCAGGAGCACCCCTGCCCCTACCAGCACTACCACCAGGAGCACCCCCTGCCCCTACCAGCACTACCACCAGGAGCATCCCCTGCCCCTACCAGCACTACTACCAGGAGCACCCCCTGCCCCTACCAGCACTACCACCAGGAGCACCCCTGCCCCTACCAGCACTACCACCAGGAGCACCCCTGCCCCTACCAGCACTACCACCAGGAGCACCCCCTGCCCCTACCAGCACTACCACCAGGAGCACCCCCTGCCCCTACCAGCACTACCAGGAGCACCCCCTGCCCCTACCAGCACTACCAGGAGCACCCCCTGCCCCTACCAGCACTACCACCAGGAGCACCCCCTGCCCCTACCAGCACTACCACCAGGAGCACCCCTGCCCCTACCAGCACTACCACCAGGAGCACCCCCTGCCCCTACCAGCACTACCAGGAGCACCCCTGCCCCTACCAGCACTACCAGGAGCACCCCCTGCCCCTACCAGCACTACCAGGAGCACCCCCTGCCCCTACCAGCACTACCAGGAGCACCCCGTCCCTACCAGCACTACCAGGAGCACACCTCCGCCACTACTACCTCCCCCAACACTCATGTCTTCCATCTCTACCTCCTCTACATAAAAAAACACTATCTGTTCTCATCCAACTTTTCAAAACAAGGAAGAAGTAGCCTTGATCGATAAGGAATATTTCTCAGCAAGTGCCACATGAATACTAGAGAATGGGATCTGTTTCAGTGAAGCTAAAGCAGAAGACATGGCTGACAGTACAGAAAGACAGCGTGGTGAATCACATGTTACACAGGAGGAACCCACAGAACCCTCACTCAATATTTATGGTTCACTGCTTTCAAAAACATCTTTATTCTCAGGAAGAAAGACAACACTGCGGCTACTGGCGGGCTGTCAAGACCAGAGGTGGTGTTGCTGTTGCCATCCACCTTCTTATTGCTAGCAGTACTTGCACAAGTGTCTCCTCCTCCTCCCCTTTTGCCTGCCCCTTGCCCTGTTTTTTTATCCATTCATTTTACTGCACACTGCTTAATTATAATAGTGATTGGCAACAATTCTGACACTGTGTGTAATTTTTTTTTCTTAGTTTTTTTGGTAAAAAAAAAAAAAAAAAATTCAAGAAAAATATCAAAGCACTAAAAGGATCACCTGGTTAATGAATATTATTAGACTGTTACTGCATCAGTCATCTGGAATTTTTTTGCCCTTAAAATGACAGCAATTTGTATGTATATTGGGTAACCAAAAATTAGTAGACTGATTATCAGGCTGAGCCTTAAATTACCCTTAAATAACAGAGGGTTTTTTTTAGATTTGCACAGGCTGAAATACTGTATATAGGAAAAACAACAAAAAAAAAGCCTAACACACTATTTTTTCAGATTTACACTCCATCACACTCTGTATTGTGTTTTTAAGATTAGCACAGGCTGTATATTTGAACAGAGCAGAAAAAAAAACATTAAATAAGAATCATTTTTCAGATTAGCGCAGGCTGTGAGACTGTATATTTGTTGAACAACAACGACAACAACAAAAATGCTTAAGTAACAGATTTTTTTAGGTTTGCGCAGATTGCAATATCTTATACAGTATATGAGCAGTAACAAGAAAACTCTTAGGAAACAAATCATTTTTCAGATTAAAACTTTGTCTCACTGTGTATTTGTGAGCAGAGCAGAAAAATAAAAACATTAAACAACATTTTTTTTCAGATTAGCCCAGGCTGTATATTGGTGAAAAAAAAAAAACTGTTTAATTTATGGATATTGTTTCTAGATTTGCGCAGGCAGAATCAGT
>CAMRHE010001372.1:5000-15000 GCA_947044405.1 Leptodactylus fallax | reverse complement strand
AGATAGATAGATATGAGATAGATAGATAGATATGGGATAGATAGATATGAGATAGATATGAGATAGATAGATAGATAGATATGAGATAGATAGATAGATAGATAGATAGATAGATAGATAGATAGATAGATAGATCTTTGACATTAGATTAGACAGTAAATCTTGCCTTCTGGCGTTAAGTACTTGAGAGGGCAGGAAATGAATATTGGCTTTTGACATGAATGTGGTGGAGATTTTTCCACCATAGAAGTTTCTGAGAATCTCTGGATGTTCTCATGCGGGAAGCAATGAAGTCGGAAATCCTGGGATTACTTTCTGCAGGACAGAGAACATATGGATGGGGTGGGACACGCTGCTTCACGTAGGCTGCGGTTTGCTGTGCCGGCCTGGTCAATGTCACTGCACAGACATCATAACAATGTGTCCGCAGTGATCCAGATCTTCTAGAAGGTTTACAAGATGCCGGCAGGGCGATTTGTCTTGGTTGTGGGTTGTCTAGATATATCGAGGTGTCTTTCTGTAAGTTACCAGCACTGACTGTTTCCAACTCACAGTCTGCAAGACTACATTTAACCACACATAGGCCCAGAAGCTGAGATATGAGGCTCTGTTTGCAAGGCCTCAGACTGCAGAGCTGCTTCAGGTCTCCCTGTACTGCCTGTGACATGGACCCCTAATACAGAGCACCCACTACACACTGTCAGGGCCAGGGCAAAGCATTTGGGGCTGTAAGCAGATATGTGGCCCCCAGCCCCAAACCATGAAATCAATTCAGAATAAGGGTGATGGGGTTAATGGAAACATCCCTGGCGGGCCATGTAAGTAGGTGCATTAATGGTCCAGGCTCAGGTGTCCGGCAGTCACTTACCTCCTCAGGCTCCAGCACTGTCCGAGAGTGGCAGCTGAGAGTGCAGGGATCCCAATCTACTTGCTGCTAGTTTATGGGGTTGACACCAGGTTCTGAGATTCTGAGAAGAGGTGTGAATTGTGTCTTAAGCACTCCCCAAAATTTTTTTTTCACATATGTTGTCATTTTCTTCGGCCCTGCCCCAGACACTGCTAACCTATTGCACTCTAGTCACAAGATGTACATAGATCCTCAGGACACCCCAAAATTGTTAAACAACCCAGACCTATTCCCTGAATAAACACACAAATCCCAAAATGACCCAAGAATGCCCTAAAATACAGACCTTGACCAGACATTGAAAAAAAGACAGACACTCAGCAGCTCCTACTCTCCTCCTGTGTGGGACTTTACAGCTCCAGTCACTGACTTGAGGACCTAAACAAATATGGTCACGTGGTCACAGGTCCTTCTACAGTAATAGGTCCTAAACAAATATGGTCATGTGGCCACAGGTCCTTCTACAGTAATAGGTCCTACACAAATATGGTCACGTGGCCACAGGTCCTCCTCATACAGTAATAGGTCCTACACAAATATGGTCACGTGGCCACGGGTCCTTCTACTGTAATAGGTCCTACACAAATATGGTCACGTGGCCACAGGTCCTCCTCATACAGTAATAGGTCCTACACAAATATGGTCACGTGGCCACAGGTCCTTCTACAGTAATAGGTCTTACACAAATATGGTCACGTGGCCACAGGTCCTTCTACAGTAATAGGTCCTACACAGATATGGTCATGTGGCCACAGGTCCTTCTACAGTAATAGGTCCTACACAAATATGGTCACGTGGCCACGGGTCCTTCTACTGTAATAGGTCCTACACAAATATGGTCACGTGGCCACAGGTCCTTCTACAGTAATAGGTCCTACACAAATATGGTCACGTGACCACGGGTCCTTCTACTGTAATAGGTCCTACACAGATATGGTCACGTGGCCACAGGTCCTTCTACAGTAATAGGTCCTACACAAATATGGTCACAAGGCCACAGGTCCTTCTACAGTAATAGGTCCTACACAAATATGGTCACGTGGCCACAGGTCCTTCTACAGTAATAGGTCCTACACAAATATGGTCACGTGGCCACAGGTCCTTCTACAGTAATAGGTCCTACACAAATATGGTCACGTGGCCACAGGTCCTTCTACAGTAATAGGTCCTACACAAATATGGTCACGTGGCCACGGGTCCTTCTACTGTAATAGGTCCTACACAGATATGGTCACGTGGCCACGGGTCCTTCTACAGTAATAGTTCCTACACAAATATGGTCACGTGGCCACGGGTCCTTCTACAGTAATAGGTCCTACACAAATATGGTCACATGGCCACAGGTCCTTCTACAGTAATAGGTCCTACACAGATATGGTCACGTGGCCACGGGTCCTTCTACAGTAATAGTTCCTACACAAATATGGTCACGTGGCCACGGGTCCTTCTACAGTAATAGGTCCTACACAGATATGGTCACGTGGCCATGGGTCCTTCTACTGTAATAGGTCCTACACAAATATGGTCACGTGGCCACGGGTCCTTCTACAGTAATAGGTCCTACACAAATATGGTCACGTGGCCACGGGGCCTTCTACAGTAATAGGTCCTACACAAATATGGTCACGTGGCCACGGGTCCTTCTACAGTAATAGGTCCTACACAGATATGGTCACGTGGCCACAGGTCCTTCAACTGTAATAGGTCCTACACAAATATGGTCACGTGGCCACAGGTCCTTCAACTGTAATAGGTCCTACACAAATATGGTCACGTGGCCACGGGTCCTTCTACTGTAATAGGTCCTACACAAATATGGTCACGTGGCCACGGGTCCTTCTACAGTAATAGGTCCTACACAAATATGGTCATGTGGCCACAGGTCCTTCTACAGTAATAGGTCCTACACAAATATGGTCATGTGGCCACGGGTTCTTCTACAGTAATAGGTCCTACACAAATATGGTCACGTGGCCACGGGGCCTTCTACAGTAATAGGTCCTACACAAATATGGTCATGTGGCCACGGGGCCTTCTACAGTAATAGGTCCTACACAAATATGGTCACGTGGCCACGGATCCTTCTACAGTAATAGGTCCTACACAAATATGGTCACGTGGCCACGGGGCCTTCTACAGTAATAGGTCCTACACAAATATGGTGACGTGGCCACGGGGCCTTCTACAGTAATAGGTCCTACACAAATATGGTCACGTGGCCACGGGGCCTTCTACAGTAATAGGTCCTACACAAATATGGTCATGTGGCCACAGGTCCTTCTACAGTCACAGATCCTTCTAAGATCTGGCTTTGGGACCACGTGTCCTTATACAATAATTGGTGGTGTTCAGGTCTGGTCATGTGGCCAGGGGTCCTTCTACAGTAACACATTTTGGATCTATACTTACCCCCCATCCTGGCCTTGCAGTATATAAAAGCAGTGGAAATGGGACTGGAGCTGCTTTGGAGGTGACTGAAGTAACAAAGGTTTATATACAGATTCGGGGGTGACTGGAGTGTGAGGATTGTGAATGCAGTTCTGAATGTTATTGAAACATCCATGAAGTAGCACAACATGGAGGACCATATGTTTATCCTCTAGATATATCATCCAGTATAACATGAAGAATTTCTAGTGCAGATGACGGAGGCTTGACATGTGCGGTGAGGTCAGTGGGAAATAGTGTAGGGTAGACATGGGACTGATGGATAGTCTATAAGCTCGGCACATGACTCGTGCCAAGAGGATGTAGAGGAGGAATCAGAATTGCCAATGTAAAGTCTTCTGTGTGGAGCAGAATTAGGCTAGGCAGCGGAGTCTCATCTGTGACATCTGCAGGTGCCCCCTGTAATGAGGCTGCAGGCCAGATAAATATGGCTGTCAGTGTATGCTGGGAGTTGTAGTCTCACTACAGCTATAGAGCATTGCCATAGATGATAGATATCTGCCTCTGTATCATGTAGTGCTGGGGCAGGAGGATTTTTTTTTCGTGTTAACCTTTTTCCTTCTTTTTTGAAGGATAATCTTGAATTCCGGCTCCATCTTCGATACGAGTTCCTTATGTTGGGAATCCAGCCGGTTATTGACAAGCTGAGACAACACGAGAATGCCACCCTGGACAGGTAGAGGAGGAAACCAGCCTGGGCTCTTATCCATCCTTCTCTTCTTCGTGCCTCTCATTCTTCCCTTTCCTTTTTTTTCTGCTTTTCCACTTTCCATCCTTCCTTCCCTCTATCTGTGTATACAATGTATCACTGGATGTGTCCTCTGTGTATACAATGTATCACTGGATGTGTCCTCTATCTGTGTATACAATGTATCACTGGATGTGTCCTCTGTGTATACAATGTATCACTGGATGTGTCCTCTGTGTATACAATGTATCACTGGATGTGTCCTCTATCTGTGTATGCAATGTATCACTGGATGTGTCCTCTATCTGTGTATGCAATGTATCACTGGATGTGTCCTCTATCTGTGTATGCAATGTATCACTGGATGTGTCCTCTATCTGTGTATGCAATGTATCACTGGATGTGTCCTCTATCTGTGTATGCAATGTATCACTGGATGTGTCCTCTATCTGTGTATGCAATGTATCACTGGATGTGTCCTCTATCTGTGTATGCAATGTATCACTGGATGTGTCCTCTATCTGTGTATGCAATGTATCACTGGATGTGTCCTCTATCTGAGTATACAATGTATCACTGGATGTGTCCTCTATCTGTGTATACAATGTATCACTGGATGTGTCCTCTATCTGAGTATACAATGTATCACTGGATGTGTCCTCTATCTGAGTATACAATGTATCACTGGATGTGTCCTCTATCTGTGTATGCAATGTATCACTGGATGTGTCCTCTATCTGTGTATACAATGTTTCACTGGATGTGTCCTCTATCTGTGTATGCAATGTATCACTGGATGTGTCCTCTATCTGAGTATGCAATGTATCACTGGATGTGTCCTCTATCTGAGTATACAATGTATCACTGGATGTGTCCTCTATCTGTGTATACAATGTATCACTGGATGTGTCCTCTATCTGAGTATACAATGTATCACTGGATGTGTCCTCTATCTGAGTATACAATGTATCACTGGATGTTTCCTCTATCTGAGTATACAATGTATCACTGGATGTGTCCTCTATCTGTGTATACAATGTATCACTGGATGTGTCCTCTGTGTATACAATGTATCACTGGATGTGTCCTCTATCTGTGTATACAATGTATCACTGGATGTGTCCTCTATCTGTGTATACAATGTATCACTGGATGTGTCCTCTATCTCTGTATACAATGTATCACTGGATGTGTCCTCTATCTGTGTATACAATGTATCACTGGATGTGTCCTCTATCTGTGTATACAATGTATCACTGGATGTGTCCTCTATCTGTGTATACAATGTATCACTGGATGTTTCCTCTATCTGTGTATACAATGTATCACTGGATGTGTCCTCTATCTTAGTATACAATGTATCACTGGATGTGTCCTCTGTGTATACAATATATCACTGGATGTGTCCTCTATCTGTGTATACAATGTATCACTGGATGTGTCCTCTGTGTATACAATGTATCACTGGATGTTTCCTCTATCTGTGTATACAATGTATCACTGGATGTGTCCTCTATCTTAGTATACAATGTATCACTGGATGTGTCCTCTGTGTATACAATGTATCGCTGGATGTGTCCTCTATCTGTGTATACAATGTATCGCTGGATGTGTCCTCTATCTGTGTATACAATGTATCGCTGGATGTGTCCTCTATCTGTGTATACAATGTATCACTGGATGTGTCCTCTATCTGTGTATACAATGTATCACTGGATGTGTCCTCTATCTGAGTATACAATGTATCACTGGATGTTTCCTCTATCTGAGTATACAATGTATCACTGGATGTGTCCTCTGTGTATACAATGTATCACTGGATGTGTCCTCTATCTGAGTATACAATGTATCACTGGATGTGTCCTCTATCTGTGTATACAATGTATCACTGGATGTGTCCTCTATCTGTGTATACAATGTATCACTGGATGTGTCCTCTGTGTATACAATGTATCACTGGATGTGTCCTCTGTGTATACAATGTATCACTGGATGTGTCCTCTATCTGTGTATACAATGTATCACTGGATGTGTCCTCTATCTGAGTATACAATGTATCACTGGATGTGTCCTCTATCTGAGTATACAATGTATCACTGGATGTTTCCTCTATCTGAGTATACAATGTATCACTGGATGTTTCCTCTATCTGAGTATACAATGTATCACTGGATGTGTCCTCTATCTGTGTATACAATGTATCACTGGATGTGTCCTCTATCTGAGTATACAATGTATCACTGGATGTGTCCTCTATCTGAGTATACAATGTATCACTGGATGTTTCCTCTATCTGAGTATACAATGTATCACTGGATGTGTCCTCTATCTGTGTATACAATGTATCACTGGATGTGTCCTCTGTGTATACAATGTATCACTGGATGTTTTCTCTATCTGTGTATACAATGTATCACTGGATGTGTCCTCTATCTGTGTATACAATGTATCACTGGATGTTTTCTCTATCTGTGTATACAATGTATCACTGGATGTGTCCTCTATCTGTGTATACAATGTATCACTGGATGTGTCCTCTATCTGTGTATACAATGTATCACTGGATGTGTCCTCTATCTGTGTATACAATGTATCACTGGATGTGTCCTCTGTGTATACAATGTATCACTGGATGTGTCCTCTATCTGTGTATACAATGTATCACTGGATGTGTCCTCTGTGTATACAATGTATCACTGGATGTGTCCTCTATCTGTGTATACAATGTATCACTGGATGTGTCCTCTGTGTATACAATGTATCACTGGATGTTTTCTCTATCTGTGTATACAATGTATCACTGGATGTGTCCTCTATCTGTGTATACAATGTATCACTGGATGTGTCCTCTATCTGTGTATACAATGTATCACTGGATGTGTCCTCTGTGTATACAATGTATCACTGGATGTTTTCTCTATCTGTGTATACAATGTATCACTGGATGTGTCCTCTATCTGTGTATACAATGTATCACTGGATGTGTCCTCTATCTGTGTATACAATGTATCACTGGATGTGTCCTCTGTGTATACAATGTATCACTGGATGTGTCCTCTATCTGTGTATACAATGTATCACTGGATGTTTCCTCTATCTGTGTATACAATGTATCACTGGATGTGTCCTCTATCTTAGTATACAATGTATCACTGGATGTGTCCTCTGTGTATACAATGTATCACTGGATGTGTCCTCTATCTGTGTATACAATGTATCACTGGATGTGTCCTCTGTGTATACAATGTATCACTGGATGTTTCCTCTATCTGTGTATACAATGTATCACTGGATGTGTCCTCTATCTTAGTATACAATGTATCACTGGATGTGTCCTCTGTGTATACAATGTATCACTGGATGTGTCCTCTATCTGTGTATACAATGTATCACTGGATGTGTCCTCTGTGTATACAATGTATCACTGGATGTTTCCTCTATCTGTGTATACAATGTATCACTGGATGTGTCCTCTATCTTAGTATACAATGTATCACTGGATGTGTCCTCTGTGTATACAATGTATCACTGGATGTGTCCTCTGTGTATACAATGTATCACTGGATGTGTCCTCTGTGTATACAATGTATCACTGGATGTGTCCTCTATCTGTGTATACAATGTATCACTGGATGTGTCCTCTATCTGTGTATACAATGTATCACTGGATGTGTCCTCTGTGTATACAATGTATCACTGGATGTGTCCTCTATCTGTGTATACAATGTATCACTGGATGTGTCCTCTGTGTATACAATGTATCACTGGATGTGTCCTCTGTGTATACAATGTATCACTGGATGTGTCCTCTATCTGTGTATACAATGTATCACTGGATGTTTTCTCTATCTGTGTATACAATGTATCACTGGATGTGTCCTCTATCTGTGTATACAATGTATCACTGGATGTGTCCTCTATCTGTGTATACAATGTATCACTGGATGTGTCCTCTATCTGTGTATACAATGTATCACTGGATGTGTCCTCTGTGTATACAATGTATCACTGGATGTGTCCTCTATCTTAGTATACAATGTATCACTGGATGTGTCCTCTGTGTATACAATGTATCACTGGATGTGTCCTCTATCTGTGTATACAATGTATCACTGGATGTGTCCTCTGTGTATACAATGTATCACTGGATGTGTCCTCTATCTATGTATACAATGTATCACTGGATGTGTCCTCTGTGTATACAATGTATCACTGGATGTGTCCTCTATCTTTGTATACAATGTATCATTCTATGTATCTTCTGTTGTTCCAGACATCTGGACTTCTTTGAAATGGTGAGGAATGAGGACGAGGTGGAGTTGGCCAAGAGGTTTGACCTGGTGAGTGCTGGAGCCGTCGAGGTCTTTTCCTCCATCTTAATTCTTGATTCTGTGGATATCACTAACAAACTGGTGTCAAATACCACATAAAATCTAATATGGTCAGTCTTACACTGTGTAGTGTAAAATCTGCCCTTTCATGGAAACCATAAGCAAGACGAATACCTGCTACTGATGGATATTGTAATGGTTTATATTTATTCTTTTATTGACACTTAGATATGTGTGTATATAGATAGATAGATATGTGTGTATATAGATAGATAGATAGATAGATAGATATGTGTGTATATAGATAGATAGATAGATAGATAGATAGATAGATAGATAGATATGTGTGTATATAGATAGATAGATAGATAGATAGATATGTGTGTATATAGATAGATAGATAGATAGATATGTGTGTATATAGATAGATAGATAGATAGATATGTGTGTATATAGATAGATAGATAGATATGTGTGTATAGATAGATAGATAGATATGTGTGTATATAGATAGATAGATAGATAGATATGTGTGTATATAGATAGATAGATAGATAGATAGATATGTGTGTATATAGATAGATATATATATATATAGATAGATATGAGATAGATAGATAGATAGATATGAGATAAATAGATAGATATGAGATAGATAGATAGATAGATAGATAGATATGAGATAGATAGATAGATAGATAGATAGATATGAGATAGATAGATATGAGATAGATATGAGATAGAGAGATAGATAGATATGAGATAGATATGAGATAGATAGATAGATATGAGATAGATAGATATGAGATAGATAGATAGATAGATATGAGATAAATAGATAGATATGAGATAGATAGATAGATATGAGATAGATAGATAGATAGATAGATAGATATGAGATAGATAGATATGAGATAGATAGATAGATATGAGATAGATAGATATGAGATAGATAGATAGATAGATATGAGATAAATAGATAGATATGAGATAGATAGATAGATATGAGATAGATAGATAGATAGATAGATAGATATGAGATAGATAGATATGAGATAGATAGATAGATATGAGATAGATAGATATGAGATAGATAGATAGATAGATATGAGATAGATAGATAGATATGAGATAGATAGATAGATATGAGATAGATAGATAGATATGAGATAGATAGATAGATAGATAGATAGATAGATAGATAGATATGAGATAGATAGATATGAGATAGATAGATATGAGATAGATAGATATATATGAGAGATAGATAGATAGATATGAGATAGATAGATAGATATGAGATAGATAGATAGATAGATAGATAGATAGGAGATAGATATGAGATAGATAGATAGATAGATAGATAGATAGATAGGAGATAGATTTGAGATAGATAGATATGAGATAGATAGATATGAGATAGATAGATAGATGATAGATAGATAGATAGATAGATAGATAGGAGATAGATATGAGATAGATAGATAGATAGATAGATAGATATGAGATAGATAGATAGATAGATAGATAGATATGAGATAGATAGCTAGATAGATATGAGATAGATAGATAGATATGAGATAGATAGATAGATAGATAGATAGATATGAGATAGATAGATAGATA
>CAMRHE010001372.1:0-2500 GCA_947044405.1 Leptodactylus fallax | reverse complement strand
ATAGATAGATATGAGATAGATAGATATGAGATAGATAGATAGCTAGATAGATATGAGATAGATAGATAGATAGATAGATATGAGATAGATAGATATGAGATAGATAGATATATATGAGATAGATAGATAGATAGATAGATATGAGATAGATAGATAGATAGATAGATATGAGATAGATATAGATATGAGATAGATAGATATGAGACAGATAGATATGAGATAGATAGATAGATAGATAGATAGATAGATAGATAGATATGAGAGAGGAGATAGATATGAGATAGATAGATATGAGATAGATAGATATGAGATAGATAGATAGGAGATAGATAGATATGAGATAGATAGATAGATAGATAAATATGAGATAGATAGATAGATATAGATATGAGATAGGAGATAGATAGATAGATAGATAGAAAGATATGAGATAGATAGATATGAGATAGATAGATGATAGATAGATAGATATGAGATAGATAGATATGAGATAGATAGATAGATAGATAGATAGATAGATATGAGATAAATAGATAGATATGAGATAGATAGATATGAGATAGATAGATATGAGATAGATAGATATATATGAGAGATAGATAGATAGATAGATATGAGATAGATATGAGATAGATAGATATGAGATAGATAGATAGATAGATAGATATGAGATAGATAGATATGAGATAGATAGATAGATATGAGATAGATAGATAGATATGAGATAGTTAGATAGATAGATAGATATGAGATAAATAGATAGATATGAGATAGATAGATATGAGATAGATAGATATGAGATAGATAGATATATATGAGAGATAGATATGAGATAGATATGAGATAGATAGATAGATAGATAGATATGAGAGATAGATAGATAGATAGATATGAGATAGATATGAGATAGATATGAGATAGATAGATAGATAGGAGATAGATATGAGATAGATATGAGATAGATAGATATGAGATAGATAGATAGATATGAGATAGATAGATAGATAGATAGATAGATAGATAGGAGATAGATATGAGATAGATAGATAGATAGATAGATAGATATGAGATAGATAAATATGAGATAGATAGATAGATATGAGATAGATAGATATGAGATAGATAGATAGATAGGAGATAGATAGATATGAGATAGATAGATAGATAGATATGAGATAGATAGATAGATATGAGATAGATAGATAGATGATAGATAGATAGATAGATATGAGATAGATATGAGATAGATAGATAGATATGAGATAGATAGATAGATAGATAGGAGATAGATATGAGATAGATAGATAGATAGATATGAGAGAGATAGATAGATATGAGATAGATAGATAGATAGATATGAGATAGATAGATAGATAGATAGATAGATATGAGAGATAGGAGATAGATATGAGATAGATAGATATGAGATAGATATGAGATAGATAGATAGATAGATATGAGATAGATATGAGATAGATAGATATGAGATAGATAGATATGAGATAGATAAATAGATAGATAGATAGATATGAGATAGATAGATAGATAGATAGGAGATAGATAGATATGAGATAGATAAATAGATAGATAGATATGAGATAGATATGAGATAGATAGATATGAGATAGATATGAGATAGATAGATAGATATGAGATAGATAAATAGATAGATATGAGATAGATAGATAGATAGATAGATAGATAGATAGATAGATATGAGATAGATAGATATGAGATAGATATGAGATAGATAGATAGATATGAGATAGATAGATAGATAGATATATAGATAGATAGATATGAGATAGATAGATATGAGATAGATAGATAGATAGATAGATATGAGATAGATAGATAGATATGAGATAGATATGAGATAGATAGATAGATATGAGATAGATAGATAGATATGAGATAGATAGATAGATATGAGATAGATATGAGATAGATAGATAGATAGATATGAGATAGATAGATAGATATGAGATAGATATGAGATAGATAGATAGATATGAGATAGATATGAGATAGATAGATAGATATGAGATAGATAGATAGATATGAGATAGATATGAGATAGATAGATAGATAGATATGAGATAGATAGATAGATAGATATGAGATAGATATGAGATAGATAGATAGATATGAGATAGATAGATAGATAGATAGATATGAGATAGATAGATAGATATGAGATAGATAAATAGATAGATAGATAGATATTACAGATAGTTCTCTTATTATGACTTATGCTATGTCTGGTGTATCCTCTTTCAGTCTCTGTATCCCTGGCGGTCCCGCACAGTTTGTCGCACTCCGTCACCTCCGCGTCCCCCTCATTAGCCGCCGCCTGTTCTACATTAGTCCAGACTGCAATGAATTAGTGAATTCTCCAAAATAGATCCAGGATTAATGATGGTCGTGTTTCCAATTATCGACATTTCTACATTTTGGCCTCTTCTGCTTGTCTAGTAATTAGTTTATTTGCCTAGACAAC
>CAMRHE010001371.1:57500-119123 GCA_947044405.1 Leptodactylus fallax | reverse complement strand
ATATAGTATAGTAATATATAGTGATATATATAGTGTATAGTTTTAGTATCATATCAGAAAAATGCTTATTTCGTCACTTATCGGGCTCTTTTTCTCCTCTTTGTTGCCGCCTGACACTGATCGCGGGCATTATGTACAGCAGCTATGGTAGCCGCTCTGCAGCAGAGCGGCCGTCATCTTTAAGGACTCGGCATCCACTGTAATCGCACGGCAGATGTCAGGAAGGGGTTAAATTAGCTTGGGCTTATTTTTGGAGTAGGGCTTATATTTCAAGCCTTCTCCAAAAAACCTGGAAAATGTAGCTAGGGCTTATTTTTGGGGTAGGTCTTATTTTTGGAGAAACACGGTAGTAAGCTTGGTTCCAGTGCCGTATCCATGTCCTAAATTGTGTTGTAGCACCACCCAGGGCCTTAGGCCTCACACTCACGACCAAGTGTGTAGTCCAAGGCTCCTCCGACTTGTGTTCCAACTCTCTGTTCCAATATTTATAGAGCTAATTCTATAAAGTATCGGAGTGCAGCATCGGAGAGCCCAGGTGGTGAGCACGAGATCTTAATCCACTCCTGGGTTGCAATACCAGAACCTTCTGAACTTGTATGAACAAATACTAGATTACAATAGAATACAAATACACTATATAAAATAAAGAGATCTGACACAGGGTGATATCATTGCACATTATTGTAACACAGTCTTCACGTGTTTCCCCTTATAAAGGTCAATTGCAAACTAAATAAGGTTCACGCAATTCAGCTCTGAGGAGAGCTGTACAGATATGATCGGGAAATGTTCATTCCTGTTAATGAGAGGATTTCCAGCAGCCGCGTACAAAGTGTGTGGACATCATGTACTGTAAAGTCAACAGGCCAAGTATCGCACAATTTACAAGGCCAACAAAGTCAAGAACTTGGCTTCATCTCTCTTTATATTGTGACTAACCGTGATTAGCTTAGTCAGTCAGTTACATGTAATCTTGTACGTATGTAGGTACCATAACTCTGGCCTTAGACGTGAGATCTTTTGTAAGTAGATGCCAAAATCTCATCTCTGCGGTGCCTGATTTATAAAAAAAGAAGAACTGAATAAATTGGATCCTTACTGCTTATGGGACTCTACTGAAATAAACGTGCTCAGTAATATAACACTCATTGGTAAAAATAATACCGCACCCAGATAGAAAAATCAGATCGCTGCAAAGCTGGTCTTGCAGTTATGTCTCGGGCAGATATGTAAGCGATTACAGGTGTATTCCCACCAGAGGGCATAAAAGTGCTTCTCCTGCTACCCTATAAAAAGGTTCTCAGAGGCTACTTTTGGGTAGTGTACTTTTTGGTGAGAGAACTTTGCTCGACATACCTCAGTGATGCACAAGAAGACATTTTGTCCAGTTAACATACTTTGAGAGATGGCGCATCATTGGAGTAAGAGAAGCTCAATGTTTGTTTCAAAAAATTGCCCGCCAACTATGTCATTCCGATGCAGATGTTGGGAGCGTTGGTTATGTGAGGGCAAGTACACATGGTGAACAGGCTCCAGGCAGCCCAGACAGATCACCAGTAGAGATTGTTTGATTTTTCATTAAGCATGAACAGCTCCCACAGTTTCCTTGTCCACCATCCAGGCAAAGGCCCCTTCATTACACACTCCATTTTCAGGCACTTAGCAGAAGGAAATTTGGTGTCACGGTCCATTATTAGTCGTCATCATCGTGGCTAGAGATGAGCGAATTTTGCCAAATTTTTTGATACAATTCGATTTGATCCTAATTAATTTGTGGCGAATTGCATTAAAATCAGTTATTTCCTGGCTGCAGAGAGCCTGTATAGTGGTGTAGAGCACTGTGCCTTGCAGTGGTTTTTAGTGATGTCCCACTAGAGGACCTGAACCAGCGATGCACTGATCGCTAGTTCAGCACTATAGACTGCAATACACGTGTATTGCAGTCTATAGAGGAAGTCAGCCTATGCAGACGCATAGGCTGACTTCCTCACTTCTGGACAGGATCAACCAAGTAACTGGGGGGCTACTAGAAGCATGGGGTCACTGGACAGACGCCGGGTTGCAGAAGATGCATATTGGCACCCCCCTGATCTCACCATGGGGGTTGCCCGAGGTGGACATGTAGCATGGCGGAACCCCTTGGATGCCGCAATCATGTGTCACCGTGGAATCCTAGGGATTAAAACCCACAATCGGAGCTATGCTAGTGGTTATGGAGGAGGGTGTGAGCTGTCAGTTACAGCTAACACCAGTTCCTGATGCCGTGGGCGGTCGCGAAGGGGTTAAAAGGCTGTGACATCACAGGGCTGGCTGGCTGCTGATTGGTTGCACGTATGGCATTGTGGGTGATTCCACGTTCCCAGAGTTCCTTGCCCCATGTCCTAACGTGCAGCAGCCATTTTATAAAAAAATGCGATTCATTATTAAGAAGCGTGAGGAAATCCGGATTCAATGCAAATCGAATATTTCCTGAAATTCGGATCAAATTCCACTTCGTCAGCTTCTATTCGCTCATCTCTAATCGTAGCCTTCATTTTATAGTGGTGTGTTGAAAAATAAACCTGGACTGCTGTGGACTGGAACCATTTTGTTTTTAGCAATGGATCCAGGCTCTCTTTGGGATCTCATGACTTGTTGGGTGCAAGTATGGAGGCCTCGCGGTGAGCGCTTCAATCCTACCTTTGCTCACCGGGACAACAACTTCTTGGTGACGTTTTTTTTCTTTTTCTGTTGTCAATGAATGTAATATGTGAAGTGAAGTCTGAGTCTATATAACAACTATATCATATGATACATTTCTGGCTGTCTGCATATTGCCCACCATTACCTCTCTGCAAATTCTGTTACAGATTTCAATTTCTCATGATACAAATGCAATACAATAGCATGGCATATTAGCAAAATCACATTATAACCACTGGGTGGCAGTCTATACAGAAATATAGCACAAACATCTCCTGACAGAGTATCTGGAAATCATGTATATTGAACTTCAATGTTGTGTATTCAGATTGTAGCAGAAAGGCAGTCATTGTGTCTGTTGGTGCTGAAATTCCAGTCTAGGTCATTTTTTTTGTAGTCAGTTTATCAGTTAGTTTTTTTTTTTTTTTTGAGAAAATAAAAAGAAAGTCACATAGGCAAGAGCAGGGACGTAAACATTTGGTTGTTGCTAAATGTCATATATACACCCATAAGATCAGTGCTGGAAGGCAGTGCTGCTTACCACTGAGCCACCGAACTGCAAGAATAAAGTCCTGTGTGTCAAAAAAAAAAAAAAAAAAAAAAAAAAAAAAAAAAATATAAAACACAAAAAAAAAAAAAAAAAAAAAATATAGGCAAAAAAACAGAAAACATAAAAAAACTTTTGTATGCTTGGCTAAAAACATAAACAAATGAACCAAACCGTATAATGTTCCATTTAGTACAAAATGTATTTTATAGTTTGAAGACCAATTTATATCATTTTACATTTGGGACATGGGTAATGTCATTATATTTTTTTTTATATTGGCTGTAGTATAGTAGTTATATTATTGTTCACAGGGGGCGGTATTATAATTTTTATTTTCTTTTCAATAGGGGCAGTATTATAGTAGTTATATTCTTGTACATAGGAGCAGTATTATAGTAGTTATATTCTTGTACATAGGAGTAGTATTATAGTAGTTATATTCTTGTACATAGGAGTCAGTATTATAGTAGTTATATTCTTGTACATAGGTTTTTTTTGTTAGGGGCAGTATTATAGAAGTTATATTCTTGTACATAGAAGCAGTATTATAGTAGTTATATTCTTGTACATAGGAGCAGTATTATAGTAGTTATATTCTTGTACATAGGAGCAGTATTATAGTAGTTATATTCTTGTACATAGGAGCAGTATTATAGTAGTTGTATTCTTGTACATAGGAGCAGTATTATAGTAGTTATATTCTTGTACATAGGAGCAGTATTATAGTAGTTATATTGTACATAGGAGCAGTATTATAGTAGTTATATTCTTGTACATAGGATCAGTATTATAGTAGTTATATTCTTGTATATAGGGGCAGTATTATAGAAGTTATATTCTTGTACATAGAAGCAGTATTATAGTAGTTATATTCTTGTACATAGGAGCAGTATTATAGTAGTTATATTCTTGTACATAGGAGCAGTATTATAGTAGTTATATTCTTGTATATAGGGGCAGTATTATAGTTGTTATACTCTTGTACATAGGAGGCAGTATTATAGTAGTTATATTCTTGTACATAGGAGGTAGTATTATAGTAGTTATATTCTTGTACATAGGAGGTAGTATTATAGTAGTTATATTCTTGTACATAGGAGCAGTATTATAGTAGTTATATTCTTGTACATAGGAGGTAGTATTATATTAGATATATTCTTGTACATAGGAGCAGTATTATAGTAGTTATATTCTTGTACATAGGAGCAGTATTATAGTAGTTATATTCTTGTACATAGGAGCAGTATTATAGTAGTTATATTCTTGTACATAGGAGCAGTATTATAGTAGTTATATTCTTGTACATAGGAGCAGTATTATAGTAGTTATATTCTTGTACATAGGAGGTAGTATTATAGTAGTTATATTCTTGTACATAGGAGGCAGTATTATAGTAGTTATATTCTTGTACATAGGAGCAGTATTATAGTAGTTATATTCTTGTACATAGGAGGCAGTATTATAGTAGTTATATTCTTGTACATAGGAGGTAGTATTATAGTAGTTATATTCTTGTACATAGGAGGCAGTATTATAGTAGTTATATTCTTGTACATAGGAGCAGTATTATAATAGTTATATTCTTGTACATACAGGGCAATATCATAGTCTTGACTTTCTTTTCCTTCATCATTTCAGTTTTGAACATTTTCTATATCATTGATGTTAATAACATGTATTACGCGATCATTAATCATTTCCCTCAGTTTCTTACATGAGGTGGCCCCTTGTTTCTTAGTGTTCTTTGTTTCACTACATCCACGTATTTTATTCGCCCCCCACAACAGTTTTGCACTGTATAAATAGAGGTACCTGGCTACGCAGGGTATCCAAGCCCAATGGGATTATGGGTTTGAACAGACTTCAGATTTGTATCCTGACTTACTGGATATTACAATATCACGGCTATGATTTAACTCTAAGACTCGGAAACAACTGTTCTCAATTATCTTCTCTTCCCAGAAGGCTTTTTACCCTCTGGCCACGCAAGAAAACATAATTGAATCTTTCAAATTTGCAAACCCCATGAAAAGAAGCTTTTCAAGCTCCCCTTAATATTAAACAAATACGGCGTGTGTTATTTTACCAGTCCATTTACAAAGATGTTGGTGAGTGGGATATTGGTGGTATGGTAACGCTTGTGGTTTGGCGACTCCGCGCTTCATCAGCATTGATTTTCTTCTGTAAGTTTACCTGAACATGCTCAGGAAGAAACATCACATTTCCTATCAAGATAAGAGCAGATTTGAAACATTCTTTTCAGGACTCTGAACGTTATATCTGTTCCTGGGACATCGGGGTTAAAACCAATATGGCCACGATTACAGCTGCAACCCAAACTTTCCAGACTCCTGAGCAACAAAACTAACAAAATTTTACAATAATATGGGTGTTTTTACTGAATGTTACATCTATAGTTTGTAAGCTTATAGAGACTTTATACCAGCATATGAGCTCTTTGGAGCAATGAGGGCATGGCCATTGTTCCAAAGATGTAAGCAGTAACGTGCTCTTTGCTGCAAAGAGCTTATTTGCATATTGACAAAAAAATCCAGATATCTTGGCAGCAATTCGCAAGGGGAAAACACTTTATGATTTTGGGGTCTAAATCAAGTTAAAGGGGTTGTCCGGAAGTATTAAATCACTTACCTGGTCCCGGGGATACTTTTGATGGACCCAGGGGTTCTGGTGACATCACAACCCCCCAGGTCATGTGATCCGAGACAGCGTTTGGCTCCGTGAGTCACTCCACTCCCTCCTTCCCTGATCTCACAGGTAGTTCATTACCTTTCCTATGGGAGCAGGCTGAGTTTAGTAAAGCCAGCCCCTATAGCATAGGTCAGTGATGGTGAACCTTTTAGAGACTGAGTGCCATAACTGCATCCCAAAACCCATTAATTTATCACAAAGTGCCAACATGGCAATTTAACCTCAATACTGTGCGGATCCACAATTGCGGACAGTTACAGACCTGCAATATACGGTCGTGTGAATGGGGCTTTACAGAGTTTCCCATGATATAAACAACTTTGTACTGAAAGGTAGAAGTTTGCATTTGGTATACTTTTGAACAATTAATGTTCACTAAACATGTGAAGGGCTCCCACACAGTAAAATATGCTCCACAGTGGCCCCCCACACAGTACAATATGCTCCACAGTACTTACCTGCACTCCCAAAAAGAGCAGCAGGTCGACCTCCTCCTTCCACCGCAAAGCAGGAGCTGATGAATGACGTCATCGCGCCTGTGACGGGGCAGAGGTCACAATCTTCTGTCAGAGTAAGCCGTGGTTCCGAGGACCCATGGCCAACATTGACAGTTTTCAGATCTATTTGCACACACACCTGAAAGAAGCGCTGGCAAGCTCTGGTAGTTCATCATTTTCACCCAACATGTTACAATAAGTTGCCAATATACAAAAGATGGTTAATAATGCGGCAACCATTACAGATATGAATACATATAAGCTGATGGAGGAGCTGATGGAGATCCTGAAAATCTCCCCCTATCCTTGAGATCTGCAGTCACAAACTAAATCTTAAAGTGGACCTCCACTTATAAACCACGTCTCATAAGTGAATACTACAGGTGAATATAAGAAACTTTGTAATATATCTTATTAAAGAAATCTGTTTCCTTCTCCAGTTATCAGGCTTCTCTTCTCCTCCTTATCTTCACTGTTTATCTCTATAGCATCCATACCCATTTTAGCCTCACACACAGAAGTCTATGGAAAGGGGAGGGGGTGGAGGAGACTTCTGCTGCAGATTTATTGCCTCATTCTGTACACTGGTATATTGAAGAGTATACAGCAGAGCTCCCTGACTCACAGAGTAGCAGCGTTTAGTAGTTACAGTTATCTGTGTGTCTTTTCCAGCAGTTTCCTCCTCCCTCTCCATAGACTTCTATGTAAAAAGTAACTCTGGTTAGTAGAGAAGGAAACAGATTTCTTTAATAAGATATATTACAAAGTTTCTTATATTCACCTGTATTATTCTTTTATGAAAGTTGTTATATAATTAAAGGTTCACTTTTAAGGAGTTGTCCAGGATCAAACATGCCTGTTTTCTTCCAAAAACAGTGCCACACTCTTCCACAGGTTGTATGTGGTATTACATCTCAGGCCTATTCATTTTGATGGATCTGAGCCATGAGACATGTTTTTCTATCCCTGGAAACCTCTATAGTGCACATTGCAAAGTATCTGAAGTATTAAGAAGATAAATCCAAAACCATGATGGGGGCACTTTGTTTTTTTTTTTCTTTTTTAGTACGGGGTCCCCATATCTTCTATGTCATATATATCAATAAAATCCATTTTCTACTACATTTGCCTCCTGGATAGAATGTCTTTGAGCTGTGCTAGCTCTGCTGCAATGACTGGATGTGTTGTAACATAAGCAGGGTTTCTCACATTCAGTATTTCCTGCAGTCTGCGTGACTTCTAGACTTTTATCAGTAAATTCCGTGAAAATTAGCAACTTTCACCGGAATGACAAGAGAGATGTCCGATGTGATCCATCCTGCTGATGTGAAAGCGGAAATAGTTATTATGACTTCCCCAAGGGAACAGATTCCTGCAGAAGAAAAAGAAGAAACTTCTGCAGGCTCAGAACACACTATAGAGAGAAATGTACATAGTCTTATAGCAGGGACATCATATTGTATGAGACATATGGACATAATGGATTCAATATATAGTGAAACACATTGAGTTTTGGAACTAAATTTCTGTCACCTATATAAAATGTTGAGTCACCATATTACACTGCTTACCTGAAAATAAGCTGTAGCCTGTATTATACTTCAGAGCCGTATTCACAATTCTCCCAGCACACACAGTTTATACAATGTCTGGTGATTGTCATACCAGAACAGCTAGTCTCTACACAAGGTACTGTATATAGCGAGGAAAGACACTGGAACTGTCCACAGTCTGTTGTTTTCAATGTCAGTGTCACCTAGTAGATAGATAGATATGAGATAGATAGATAGATATGTGATAGATAGATAGATAGATAGATAGATAGATAGATAGATAGATATGAGATAGATAGATATGGGATAGATAGATAGATATGTGATAGATAGATAGATAGATAGATAGATAGATAGATAGGTATGAGATAGATAGATAGATAGATAGATAGATATGAGATAGATAGATATGAGATAGATAGATATGAGATAGATAGATAGATATGAGATAGATAGATATGAGATAGATAGATAGATAGATAGATAGATATGAGATAGATATGAGATAGATAGATATATAGATAGATAGATATGGGATAGATAGATAGATAGATATTAAATAGATAGATATGAGATAGATAGATATGAGATAGATAGATAGATAGATATGAGATAGAAAGATAGATATGAGATAGATAGATATTAGATAGATAGATAGATAGATATGAGATAGATAGATATGGGATAGATAGATATGAGATGGATAGATAGATATGAGATAGATAGATATGGGATAGATAGATATGAGATAGATAGATAGCTAGATAGATATGGGATAGATAGATAGATAGATATTAAATAGATAGATATGAGATAGATAGATATATAGATAGATAGATATGAGATAGATAGATAGATATGAGATAGATAGATAGATATGAGATAGATAGATAGATAGATATGAGATCGATAGATAGATAGATAGATAGATATGAGGTAGATAGATATGAGATAGATAGATAGATAGGAGATAGATAGATAGATAGATAGATAGATATGAGATAGATAGATAGATAGATAGATATGAGATAGATAGATAGATAGATATGAGGTAGATAGATAGATAGATATGAGATAGATAGATAGATAGATAGATAGATAGATAGATATGAGATAGATAGATAGATATGAGATAGATAGATAGATATGAGATAGATAGATAGATAGATAGATAGATATGAGATAGATAGATAGATAGATATGAGATAGATAGATATGAGATAGATAGATATGGGATAGATAGATATGGGATAGATAGATATGAGATAGATAGATAGATAGACAGATTGTCTTTGTTCACATACTTCACTGTAAGGATGCAGGACATAATTTCGGTGTTAAAGCCGCACTATGTGAATGGTATCTTACGTTTCGCTCTTTCCCGGCAGATGGAGAAGTCTCTATACAGTAAATCTCTATGACCGACTTCTCCTGATTTTTATATCTTTACACGGGAGGTCGGAAGCTTTGAAGCTGCAGAATCTCACATCAGCTTCTCTCCATGTCCAGGGCTCTGCGGTCATTTTTCAGTAAGTTACACCGCTGGGAGTCCTGGGGGGAAATGCAGCGACTCTCTCACATTCTGCAACGCTGCGCCTCAAACACGCTCATTACAGATATGTTATTCTTTCTATGTAACCCGACTTTGTGCTCCAGGAAATGGAAATCATGCGCTATTCTAAGGCCGAGGGCAAACCAGCGAAGGTTCAGAGGCCGGGCAGAAATATAGAGTGAGATGTAAGACAAAAAGTGACTGAACAATCCAGACAAACTGGTGGGAAAAGCGATACACAGTCATGGCCAAAAGTTTTGAGAATGATACAAATATAAATTTTTACAAAGTCTACTGCTTCAGTTTTTCTAATGGCAATTTGCATATACTCCAGAATGTTATAAAGAGTGATCAGCTTAACAGCAATTACTTGCAAAGTCAATATTTGCCTAGAAAATGAACTTTATCCCCCAAAACACATTTCAACATCATTGCAGCCCTGCCTTAAAAGGACCACCTAACATCGTTTCAGTGATTGCTCCATTCAACACAGGTGTGGGTGTTGATGAGGACAGGGCTGGAGATCAATCTGTCATGATTAAGTAAGAATGACACCACTGGACACTTTAAAAGGAGGCTGGTGCTTGCCATCATTGTTTCTCTTCTGTTAACCATGGTTATCTCTAAAGAAACACGTGCAGTCATCATTGCACTGCACAAAAATGGCCTAACTGGGAAGAGTATTGCAGCTAGAAAGATTGCACCTCAGTCAACAATCTATCGCATCATCAAGAACTTCAAGGAGAGAGGTTCCATTGGTGCCAAAAAGGCTCCAGGGCGCCCAAGAAAGACCAGCAAGCGGCAGGACCGTCTCTTAAAAGTGTTTCAGCTGCGGGATGGGGCTACCAGCAGTGCAGAGCTTGCTGAGGAATGGCAGCAGGCAGGTGTGAGTGCATCTGCACGCACTGTGAGGCGGAGACTCTTGGAGCAAGGCCTGGTCTCAAGGAGGGCAGCAAAGAAGCCACTTCTCTCCAGAAAAAAACATCAGGGACAGACTGATATTCTGCAAAAGGTACAGGGAGTGGACTGCTGAGGACTGGGGTAAAGTCATTTTCTCTGATGAATCCCCTTTTCGATTGTTTGGAACATCTGGAAAACAGCTTATTCGGAGAAGAAGAGGTGAGCGCTACCACCAGTCTTGTCTCATGCCAACTGTAAAGCATCCTGAAACCATTCATGTGTGGGGTTGCTTCTCAGCCAAGGGAATCGGCTCTCTCACAGTCTTGCCTAAAAACACAGCCATGAATAAAGAATGGTACCAGAATGTCCTCCAAGAGCAACTTCTCCCAACCGTCCAAGAGCAGTTTGGCGCTCAACAATGCCTTTTCCAGCATGATGGAGCACCTTGCCATAAAGCAAAGGTGATAACTAAATGGCTCAGGGAACAAAACATAGAGATTTTGGGTCCATGGCCTGGAAACTCCCCCAGATCTTAATCCCATTGAGAACTTGTGGTCAATCATCAAGAGACGGGTGGACAAACAAAAACCAACAAATTCAGACAAAATTAAAGTATTGATTCTGCAAGAATGGACTGCTATCAGTCAGGATTTGGTCCAGAAGTTGATTGAGAGCATGCCAGGGAGAATTGCAGAGGTCCTGAAGAAGAAGGGTCAACACTGCAAATATTGACTTGCTGCATTAACTCATTCTAACTGTCAATATAAGCTTCTGTTACTCATAATATGAATGCAATTCTATTTCTGTATGTGATAAAAACATCTGACAAACACACATAAAAACCAGAGGGCAGCAGATCATGTGAAAATAGAATATTTGTGTCATTCTCAAAACTTTTGGCCATGACTGTATGTATTACAAGTCCATCTCCTGTCCGGGAAAGCTGGGTGACAACCAACAGTCCCCATTCCAGTGCCCAATGCGTTTCCCAGATTTCTGAATAACAAATCTGTCCTATAGTGCAACAATAATGGCACACTGCTACATGGGGAACTAGGCACAGGTGTGGTGCAATATGGAGCCCATGGAAGGCATGATATTCTTCCCGAGAAGTAACATTTTTGGGTAGGAATACCTTCATAATATGGCACTGAATATCATGGTTGGATCACTGAGAAAAATTCTCTGTGTGGCCCTAAATAAGATTGGAGGCATATGGAGGTGCAGCAGAGATCTATATTAGGGATTCAACCCAAATTTTCCAAAAGTTTCAGGCTTGACCCAAAACTGAATCTTTTAGGATTTGCCATCCACAACCCACTATTATAATCGGGGGTCTCTGGAGTGTGTGGAGGCCCAGGATGAGGTGAGTAAACATAAAAAAGTTATACTCGCCTACCCTCACCTCTCCTGGCATCCTCTTCTGTCCTCTTCTGGCGTCTGGCTGATGTCACGTGACCTGGGGTCATCACCTAGCCAGTGATTGGGCCTCTGCAGTCACATGAGGTGTGCAGACGTCATGATGCTTTGACTTTGTACATGACTATTCTGGCTTCTGGTTGATGTCACACACACCGGGGTCATTGCTGAGGCCAGTGATTGAGTCTCAGTGGTGACCTTGGGTTATGCAACATTAGCCAATGGTCAGAAGAGAATGCCAGGGGCCCATAGATTGCCATCAAGGACACCCAGGAGAGGTGAGGCGAGGTGAGTATAACTGTTTTTTACATTTACTCACCTCTCCTGGGTCTCCACAAGTTCAGCCCAAAATGGAATGAAGGGCTTAACCTCACAAATATATGGTGAAACAAATCTTGTGAGGTTCTCTCATCTCTAGTCCATATCAGACTATGACCTCATGTTGGCCTTCCACTTCAGTCAAGAAGTGAAGTCCATAGAAATTATTATGAAGTTGTTCCCGCTTTCTTCTTTTTACAAGATTTTGGAGGTGTCTGTGGGAATTTTTGCCATTCATCCAGAAGACCATTAGTGAGGCCAGTTTTAACAGCAGAAGTTGCAGCTTGCAGGACTTTTGATGACATCAACCATACAGTCTAAGGTTCTGGAAGGTCCATTTTAGTATTAGCTCTACATTGTTTTGCATAAACAGGAAAGAGGAATGGGAACAGGTACTAGACTTGGATACAGGTAGAAGACATGGGCACAGGTAATAGACATGGGCACAGGTAGAAGACATGGGTACAGGTACTAGACTTGGATACAGGTAGAAGACATGGATACAGGTGCAAGACATAGGCACAGGTAGAAGACATGGGTACAGGTAAAAGACATGAGCATAGGAACTAGACATGGATACAGGTAAAAGACATGAGCACAGGTACTAGACATGAGTACAGGTACTAGACATGAGTACAGGTACTAGACATGGGTACAGGTACTAGACATGAGTACAGGTACTAGACATGGGTACAGGTAGAAGACATGGACACAGGTACCAAACATGGGTACAGGTGCAAGAAATGGTGACAGGTAGAAGACATGGAGACAGGGGCTAGACATTGATACAGGTACTAGACCCATATTTAAAACAATGCACCCATTTTATGGAATGGACAGTTCTACACTTTCCCCACTACTGTCCCCTTTAGTAAACATCATGATTAGAAAGGAAATGCAGAATATAGATGGGGTGTACATTACAAAGTTGCCCCCATATCTCAGTAGTACAATTAAAGGGGTTTTCTGGACTAAAAATATTGATCATCTATCCTAAGGATAGGTGATTAATACCAGATCTGACACCTGACACCCACACCAATCATCTGTTCTTATCAGCTAATATACAGAGAATGGAGAAGGAAGCAGATAGCTCCATTCCCTGTGTAATGGCCAGACCAGATAGGGCAGATCAGCTGCTAAACATTTGAATGGGAACTAAGCTGCAGTGTCTCAGTTACACCACTTCGGAGAGAATAGAGCTGTCTGCTTCCTGCTCCATTCTCTGTGTATCATCTGCTGGGAACACTTGATCGAGAGGGTGGTGGGTGTCAATTTTCCACATATCTGATATTGGGGGGTGCCATGGCAGCCTGAAGGCCAGTCAATGGCCCAATGGTTTCTTTTCCCTATTGCACATAAGGATTCCATGCACTAGGAATCAAGAGCTCCCAGGTTCTAGTCCCTTTGTGGGACAGTAAAAAAAAAAAAAGAAATTAAAAAAGTATAAAATAAAGTATTAAAAAAAAAATAGTTATAATCATTTTTAGTTCTAAATATTTGGGTGTTTGCAACAGCCATTTCAATTTGATATATCTAATAACTGATGGACACAGTAATATTTCAGGATTGAAATGAGGTTTATTGTACTAACAGAAAATGTGCAATATGCATTAAACCAAAATTTGACCGGTGCAAAAATTTGGGTACCCTTATCATTTTATTGATTTGAATACTCCTAACTACTTTTTACTGTTTTACTGAAGCACAAAATTGGTTTTGTAACCTCACTGAGCTTTGAACTTCATAGCCAGGTGTATCCAATCATGAGAAAAGGTATTTAAGGTGGTCAATTGCAAGTTGTTCTCCTATTTGAATCTCCTCTGAAGAGTGGCATCATGGGCTCCTCAAAACAACTCTCAAATGATCTGAAAACAAAGATTGTGCAACATAGTTGTTCAGGGGAAGGATACAAAAAGTTGTCTCAGAGATTTAACCTGTCAGTTTCCACTGTGAGGAACATAGTAAGGAAATGGAAGACCACAGGGACAGATCTTGTTAAGCCCAGAAGTGGCAGGCCAAGAAAAATATCAGAAAGGCAGAGAAGAAGAATGGTGAGAACAGTCAAGGACAATCCACAGACCACCTCCAAAGAGCTGCAGAATCATCTTGCTGCAGATGGTGTCACTGTGCATCGGTCAACAATACAGCACACTTTGCACAAGGAGAAGCTGTATGGGAGAGTGATGCGAAAGAAGCCGTTTCTGAAAGCACGCCACAAACAGAGTCGTCTGAGGTATGCAAAAGCACATTTGGACAAGCCAGCTTCATTTTGGAAGAAGGTCCTGTGGACTCATGAAACAAAGATTGAGTTGTTTGGTCATACAAAAAGGCGTTATGCATGGCGTCAAAAAAACACAGCATTCCAAGAAAAACACTTGCTACCCACTGTAAAATTTGGTGGAGGTTCCATCATGCTTTGGGGCTGTGTGGCCAATGCCGGCACCGGGAATCTTGTTAAAGTTGAGGGTCGCATGGATTCAACTCAGTATCAGCAGATTCTTGAGAATAATGTACAAGAATCAGTGACGAATTTGAAGTTACGCCGGGGATGGATATTTCAGCAAGACAATGATCCAAAACACAGCTCCAAATCTACTCAGGCATTCATGCAGAGGAACAATTACAATGTTCTGGAATGGCCATCCCAGTCCCCAGACCTGAATATCATTGAACATCTGTGGGATAATTTGAAGCGGGCTGTCCATGCTCGGCGACCATCAAACTTAACTGAACTGGAATTGTTTTGTAAAGAGGAATGGTCAAAAATACCTTCATCCAGGATCCAGGAACTGATTAAAAGCTACAGGAAGCGACTAGAGGCTGTTATTTTTGCAAAAGGAGGATCTACTAAATATTAATGTCACTTTTCTGTTGAGGTGCCCATACTTTTGCACCAGTCAAATTTTGGTTTAATGCATATTGCACATTTTCTGTTAGTACAATAAACCTCATTTCAGTCCTGAAATATTACTGTGTCCATCAGTTATTAGATATATCAAATTGAAATGGCTGTTGCAAACACCCAAATATTTAGAACTAAAAATGATTAAGATTAATAGGGGTGCCCAAAGTTTTTCATATGACTGTATATATGTCCGCAATATCCAAAAATGGTGTTAGTTATCCCATACGGTGAACACCATAAACAAAAAAAAATATACAGCAATGCGCAAATTAATGTGCTTTGGTTATCTCACCTCTCCCCAAAATTGGTACCCATAAAATCTACAACATGCCCCGCTAAAAAAAGACACCGTCAAGAAAAAGTAAAAAAGTTATAGGCGTCAGAATACGATGACCCCAGGAAAATCGTTTATTTTCTAAAAATGGCGTTTCATTCAGTAATAGGTGTAAAACATAATAAAACCAATATAAATATGATATCGCCATAATCGTAAAGTTGTCAGGTCATGTGGAGTGAATGGCGTGAAAACAAAATGCATCAACAATGATAAAATTGTAGGTTTGTTTCACACAGACCCCCCCCCCAAAAGGTTAATAAAAACTAATAAAAAACATTGTATGTACCCCAAAAAGCGCCAAATAAAAGTATAACTCATTGCGCAAAGAATAAGCCTTCCTATGTCAACAGAATAATCAAAAAGTTATGAATTTTGGAAGCTGGAGTTGGAAAATATGAAAAAAGTTGCCAAACATTAACGACCAAACTATCCTGCGTCATTAAAGGGTTAATGTCATAATTTCCACCGTTATGTCCTATTGATATAAAAGATCATAAAAGCAAAGATCAACATGAGGGAGACAATACAGCCCCAGAGCTACTAATACTGGCCCGGCAGACACGTAATGAGGATTTCAGATCTCACAGTTCTCCAAGATATTTGCAGAATTGGATCCATAGAGCGAGCTCTGCTTTGCTGAGATGATGTGTAATGCTCCTGAAACCCAGCGTGCAACCGCTCCAGCTGTGATCGCATGCCACTGGATGCTAGCGTCTAAGTGGAAACACATTGACATGAGATGAGTCACTGGATGAAACAAACTTCTAGTACCGGTCATATCAGACTGATGTCACCGACTGTACTGTCCATGTCACCATCTGCTGCTACTAATTGTATGTTCAGTACAATCAATATCAACTTCCAAGTTTAAAAAAACACATAAAAACATCATAAAAAAATTATTATTTTTTTCCCTAATTGAAGACATTATTTTGCTTACAGGCCAAAAGGGAAGTCTTGCTCAGAGTTTGACAGTTATCTATGTATGAACAGGCAGCTTGTCGGCCTCTGTTATGTGGCCTCGGATCTCCCGACTCTATGAGATGGAACTGGATTCTTGGTTCTATCCAAATATTGGATAGAAGAGATTGTAAAATATTTCCCCGTTTCCCCGTTGCTGAGATCAGGACAAGAAGTGATACATATAAATGGCTTCTGACTGGCTGCTCAGATGTAACTTCCTGAATGGTAGAATACTCTTAGGGCCCCTAGGAACCTATCTATAAAACATAGTGTAGAACAATGTCAGGGCTCCTAGGAACCTATCTATAAAACATAGTGTAGAACACTGTCAGGGCTCCTAGGAATCTATCTATAAAACATAGTGTAGAACACTGTCAGGGCCCCTAGGAACCTATCTATAAAACATAGTGTAGAACACTGTCAGGGCTCCTAGGAACCTATCTATAAAACATAGAGTAGAACACTGTCAGGGCTCCTAGGAACTGGTCTATAAAACATAGTGTAGAATACTCTTAGGGCTCCTAGGAACCTATCTATAAAACATAGTGTAGAACACTATCAGGGCTCCTAGGAACCCATCTATAAAACATAGTGTATAACACTGCCAGGGCTCCTAGGAACCTATTTATAAAACATAGTGTAGAACACTGTCAGGACTCCTAGGAACCTATCTATAAAACATAGTGTAGAATACTCTTAGGACTCCTAGGAACCTATCTATAAAACATAGTGTATAACACTGCCAGGGCTCCTAGGCACATATCTATAAAACATAATGTAGAACACTGTCAGGGCTCCTAGGAACCTATCTATAAAACATAGTGTAGAACACTGTCAGGGCTCCTAGGAACCTATCTATAAAACATAGTGTAGAACACTGTCAGGGCTCCTAGGAACCTATCTATAAAACATAGTGTAGAACACTGTCAGGGCTCCTAGGAACCTATCTATAAAACATAGTGTAGATCACTGTCTGGGCTCCTAGGAACCTATCTATAAAACATAATGTAGAACAATGTCAGCGCTCCTAGGAACCTATCTATAAAACATAGTGTAGATCACTGTCAGGGCTCCTAGGAACCTATCTATAAAACATAGTGTAGAATACTCTTAGGGCTCATAGGAACCTATCTATAAAACATAGTGTAGAACACCATCAGGGCTCCTAGGAACCTACCTATAAAACATAGTGTAGAACACTGTCAGGGCTCCTAGGAACCTATCTATAAAACATAGTGTATAACACTGCCAGGGCTCCTAGGCACCTATCTATAAAACATAATGTAGAACACTGTCAGGGCTCCTAGGAACCTATGTATAAAACATAGTGTAGAACACCGTCAGGGCCCCTAGGAACCTATCTATAAAACATAGTGTAGAACACTGTCAGGGCTCCTAGGAACCTATCTATAAAACATAGTGTAGAACACTGTCAGAGCTCCTAGGAACCTATCTATAAAACATAGTGTAGAATATTCTTAGTGCTCCTAGGAACCCATCTATAAAACATAGTGTATGACACTTAAAAAAAAGGCACCAAAAATTATCCTGTGATGGGAGTGTTTTTTTTTTTTATACCAACACTGTGGTAATGGCACTAACAGTGTGCTATAGTGGAATGTGATGGCGGACCAGGCCACAGGACATGCCTGGCTGAGTAGGGGCAGTGGTGCTAATTCTATTACTAATCTACCTATCGACTAAATCTGAGCTGAGAGGCTGGTTTTCTTAAAAACCAAACAATTTGGAATATTCAGGTTTAACGTGGTTTGTAACAAGTTGGTTCACTGATTTCTAGTCAGCGATTGGCTGAGCAGGTAGACACTAGCGATGACCCAGGTCACACTGAAAGCAGAGGGGCGTGGGATCACTTTTTTATGTTTAGACCCCCATTTGATATATATTTTTAGCTAGTAAACCTACCTGAGAGATAAAACAGTAATTCCGATGTAACCCCGGGCCTGTGTGTTCTGGGTCCCCCTTTAATTCTTTGCTTATTTAGACATTCTGTAACCTGATATTTCTATTTTTGTGGTTACCTCTTCATTCAGCCCCCTCTGTTTTTGGTAGGAAATCCTTGTGACCTCGAATTATTATATTTAACGCTTTTCATTGAGAATTGCAATGAAACAAGATCCATCCTCAGAATAAACACAATCGAGTTCCCGGGAAGTTGATTCATAAGGTTGACCTATAGCTTTGTTTTCCGAAAAAACATTCCTATAATTGCTCTCATTTTGATTTTCATCTTATCTCTGGTTGAATTTTACAATAACAAACATTTATTGGCAATTTTTCGGCTTCTATTGGTACCAGACGTCCATTTCAGTAAGTTCTGAATAGTTTTCGAAAACTTCTTTACTTTACATAAATGCAGGATCATAAGATCGTAATATATGTAATAATACAGGGGTCCCTCAAGTTACAATATTATTTGGTCCAAGACCACCAGGGTGAGTTGGAACCATCGTAACTTGAGACCAAAAGACTATGGAAAACTAGTAATTGGTTCTGAGGACCCCAAAATATCACCAAAATACTGTACTTCTATGGCAAAACCAAAGTACCTGTTAATTCCAAAGCACTATAAATTCTGCATCCAAAATAGCACCATTTAGTGTGATTTTTGCTGCTGTGGATTTTACTGCAGAATTTTCATGAAAATTTTGGAAAATCGGCGCAAATCAGTCACTTGTAAACATACCCTTAGGCTAGGGGGGGAAAATAGGCAGAGAAAATCGCAACAAAAACTTAATGAAAAACGATGCAGGAAAAAGAAAAAACAAAAATTTTCATTTTCTTTGGATTTTTTTTCTGCAGCGTTTTTCATAGCATTTTCGCTGCAGTTTTCTGCTTTTCTCTGTGTTTCGCTACGTGGGTCCTTAGCTTTAAGGCCGGGACCCCATGTTGCATACACGCAGCGTTTTGGCCGTGGCAGAAAACGCTGCAGCAAAAGATGCTGCAGCATCGGCAAAGTGTATGGGATTCTGGCTAATTCCAACCACACATTGCATAAAAAAATTTGCAGTGGAAAAGCTGCAATTTCAAAAACAGTTGCGGTATTGTAAATCACAGCATGTCGATTATACCTACGGAAATGGCAGCAGTTTCCATATAGGTAAAATAGGGACAGAAGGTCCGCAGAGGAAAACTCTGCGGACTTTCTGTAAAAATGCTGCGGAAAAAAACATGATGTGTTTCCATCGCTGTCTTTTCCGCAGCATTTTTCGTTTTTGTTACGTGGGGCCTTAGCCTAAAGGGGTTTTTAAGGACTAAAATATTGGCGACTTCTTCTTAGTATAGGTCATCGATGGGACTGACATCCGCCAGAATTGGATTGTTTGCCAGTCAGGAACGGGTTCAGATTTTACGTATATCTCACAGCATGGCATGAGTTATCATAAATTTGTTAGGCGGAGACATTGCCTTCCCTGCTCTCCGTCCTGCTTCACCCAACTATGCAGAAAGTAGAGAGAGGTGCGGAATGAACGATATAGGGGCATTGTGATAATGCGCACCAAATATGCCCCACATTAAAGGGGTTGTGCCGCTATAAGACTATCTATAGGACAGGGGATAAGTGTCCGATCACTTGGGGGCCATTCGCCAGGTCCCCCAGTGATCAGGAGAATGGGAGACTGCAGTCCATCTGACGTGACATCTTACTTCATTAGAAGGTGAGCTGTTACATCACTGGCCGGGCTATTACACGTGAACCTGCAGATACAATGTTTCATCTCATTGTGTCCCTGTAGGTTATAGCAGCGCTGCAAGGTACAAGCTTTACTGAATGTTTTCATTGATATATAACTCAATTCCTGCGTCTTGGACTCGTGAGATTTCTGTTATATTTCGCAAAGTTCACGGCGGGTGTGAGAATAAACAGGTGACGGTAGTGAATCACTTATAACAGGGCGTAGGTCTGTTCTATAAAGCGTGAATTGATATAGATAGCGGTATAGGACAGAAGAGGTAACAGACATAGCTAATCTGGTCAGCAGGTGTTTTAGGTGTCAGTCAGAACTGCATCGAAAAACTGCATGGGAAAAAACTGCATGCTTTTTTTTAGGCTACGGCCCAATGTTGCGGAAATGCAGCTTTTTTTGTTGTAGATTTTGTTGCGGTTTTTTGAGCCAAAGCCAACAATGGCTACAAAAGGAATAGGAACTATATAGGAAGTTCTTGTACTTCTCCCTTCTTCTCAATCCACTCCTGTCTTTGGCTCAAAAAACCGCAGCAAAATCTGCAACAAAAAAAGTTGCATTTCCGCAACGTGGGGCCGTAGCCTTAATGGGGCTTTTGGTGACATTTTGATTTTCCAGATGGAACATGTTTGGATCCATTTACATGTTCAGGTTTTTGCATGCAGTTTTTCCATACTTGCCAACTCTCACAAAAGCTCCCAAATACATGGAATGACCTCCCGAAGAGCAAGGAAATCTACCTGGACAACGGGGAAGCAGGTTATGTGCTGTCAATCCAGGTGTGGAGGAAACCGAGAGAGAGCGCCGGATGCCGTGATGAGGTCCAAAAGAGGTAACGGAATGGTTTTTGTTTTTTACACCTCCCTGGCCTTCCAACTTTCTCTTCAGACCCCAAAGTATAATAATTTCAATTCCAATTCTACCAAAACTTGTTCGACCCTAAACGAACCAGGGACCCGAACCACCTGAACCCAAAACTAAACGAATCTTGGGAGGTTCACCCATCTCTAATATGTACATGTTTTACCTGTAAAATAAAAGAAATTGCACCAAGAACAGCATCGCAGATGCAAGACGTTTTCAGCTGTAACTACACCCAGCCTGGCAAGATCTGCAAGTGACCAAAACACCATTCACCCTCGGTGGCCAACGGTCACACAAATCTACAAGTAGACTGAGGTATTACCTGCAAATTTGTTCGCCAATGTCTACAGCAGGTGAACAGGATTTTGACCAAGTGCAGTGGGTGCACCATAGAAACCAGCATTTTGGGTGCAACTTTGCTACCATTTTTCATTGCTACAAAGCATAAAAATGCTAAAAATCTTATGCGTATGCTACAAATGGAAGCAGTAATGTAAAGACTTTCTACGTGTCTGCATGATTTAAAGAAACACTCCTGTAAAAAAGAATAGTGTAGCATTCCCTATAGCTACGCCCCTACTGGGGGGGGGTCCAGAGACCTCTCTACAATATGAGAAGACACCAGTATTACAGCTAGCACATGGTAAGTCGGGCCCCATTACAGATTTCACATGTTATGTCTGTGAGCCTTTGAGTAGTGTACTGTGAGGCTAGGCTCACATCTGTGCTGGGTGCCCATCAGGCACAGAGTCCCTCAGAAATACCAGGTGAGAATCCCAACTTTATCATAAGGCAATGTCAGGGCAAAAATAAAGGACACCTGGTGGACCATACACTTACTGTTAGCTTTATTGTGAAATTATGTGCTCCCATCTGGAGCACTGGCCTCCTTTCTGCTCCTCTGACGCGCATAGTATTTCCTGTATGAACAAGAGGTCAAACTATCAATGCAGATCTATGGGAGTCCAGTGGAGGGTCTAATAGGCTTGCATTGTGAGTTTATACTTGAAATCTTAGCAACGGAGGCGCCAAAAGTTTAATTTCTCACTTATGTCACCAGCATGATTGTCACCGGATATATGTTTATCCTGCTCTCCAGCCCTGTATATAATCCCTTTCATACATGTTCAAGAGAATCAAAGGGGGGGAAAAAATGTGAAATTATGTGCTCCCATCTGGAGCACTGATGTCTTCTTTGTTCCTCTGATGCTCATAGTATTTCTTGTATGCAGAAGAGGTCAGATTATCAGTGTAGATCTATAGGAGTGAGATGGAGGGTCTAATAGACTTGCATTGAGAGTTTATACTTTAAATCTTAGCACCAGCAGTGTCAAAAGTGAAATTTCTCAATTATGCCACCTGCATGATTGTCACCGGGTCTATGGTTATCTCGCTCTCTGGCCCTGTATTTAACACTGTCAGAACTTTTTAGGGGATCAAAACTGCTGGCAGAGTCATGTAAAACTCCCTTCATACATATTCTCCAGAATCAAAGGGGAAAAAATGAGCCATCGGCCATCTTGTGTAGTTATAATACTACTCCTATGTACAAGAAAATAACTACTATAATACTGCTCCTATGTACAAGAATATAACTACTATAATACTGCCCCCTATGTACAAGAATATACCTACTATAATACTGCTCCTATGTACAAGAATATACCTCCTATGTACAAGAATATAACTACTATAATACTGCTCCTATGTACAAGAATATAACTACTATAATACTGTCCCTATGTACAAGAATATAACTACTATAATACTGCCCCTATGTACAAGAATATAACTACTATAATACTGCTCCTATGTACAAGAATATAACTACTATAATACTGCTCCTATGTACAAGAATATAACTACTATATACTGCCACTATGTACAAGAATATAACTACTATAATACTGCTCCTATGTACTAGAATATAACTACTATAATGCTGCTCCTATGTACAAGTATATAACTACTATAATACTGTCCTATGTACAAGAATATAACTACTATATACTGCTCCTATGTACAAGAATATAACTACTATAATACTACTCCTATGTACAAGAATATAACTACTATAATACTGCCCCCCTATGTACAAGAATATAACTATTACAATACTTCTCCTATGTACGGATTTTAACTCTTTAATACTGCCCCTTGTACAAGAATATAACTACTATAATACTGCCACTATGTACAAGAATATAACTACTATAATACTGCCCCTATGTACAAGAATATAACTACTATAATACTGCCCCTATGTACAAGAATATAACTATTATAATACTGCTCCTATGTACAAGAATATAACTACTATAATACTGCCCCTATGTACAAGAATATAACTACTATAATACTGCCTCCTATGTACAAGAATATAACTACTATAATACTGCTCCCTATGTACAAAAATATAACTACTATAATACTACTCCTATGTACAAGAATATAACTACTATAATACTGCTCCTATGTACAAGAATATAACTACTATAATACTGCTCCTATGTACAAGAATATAACTAATATAATACTGCTCCTATGTACAAGAATATAACTACTATAATACTATGATTTGGACATGGGATGACTTTCAGAAGCTGAATTAGGAAGTTTTAGGAGATGAGAGGACCCAATTTTGTCCCTTCCCTCCTTATTATAAATAAGCACACTTTTCATGGGGGAGTTGTATTGAGTAAGCTTAATTGTTTCCTTATTCATCTGACTTCATAAACTTTCTGGCTAATGTGCTGTATAATAAGCTATACTAAGTATTGCTCAAACAATTCAATCCAAGAGCGTATAATCCATAACCAATGTATACAAGTCTCCATATATAATATTACAATTGATGATATACGTTAAATACATGGATGGCAGAAGACGGGCCATATCATTGGATTGATTAAAACCAACTGTAGTTGAGGAGATCCATGTGTGTCTTCAGTAAATATTTCAGTTCTGAGTCCAGCATGGCTTTGTATGTGAATTGCTTAATTTTATGGTTGGAACATTGATGAATCCATCTCTCTATACAATAATGCAAACCATATCTCAATATATGAATATGATGTGTTCACTCTCACTTTTATTTCCATTGTTAATCAAGCTTTCCTGACCATCTTAGTGCACCAATGGATAGATAGATAGATAGATAGATAGATAGATAGATGGTCTATCTGTCTTCTGTGACTGCCCATCAATCCTGAAAGAAAATGGGGCCTCAGCAATGGTTTAGCTCTGTATCATTCAAAGGTTTTCAGGAAGTGTGTCACCAGATCCCAGCATATCACCCCAGCCCTGCAGATAGATAGGTTAGTGTCACCAGACCCAGCATATCACCCCAGCCCTGCAGATAGATAGGTTAGTGTCACCAGATCCCAGTATATCACCCCAGCCCTGCAGATAGATAGGTTAGTGTCACCAGACCCCAGCATATCACCCCAGCCCCGCAGATAGATAGGTTAGGGTCACCAACTGAAATTTATGGGACCTGAACCTAACACTACACCATGAAGGCTTCTGCTAACTATGGAGGCCAATATTTGTGTAGACTAGACCATGCCATGAGGAGCCACTGCTGCCCTCTATGTAGCTTCATGGAAGACTGCCAAGAGATTCTGATTACTTCTGCTCATTAATGCCTAAAGATCCAGAGCAGAGTTCTGGTTGACAATGCAGCTTGTAGGGCAATGCCTCGTTTCAAAATGTATATATAGTTTTCTCCAAGGATTATTATCATATAGACTCTTAGCCAGTAGGGTCTCTTCCAGGTGAATCAGTATCTTCTAAAAGATATCTGCTTTTTATGGTCAAACCCCTTTTATTTGTCTTATTTAATTTAAATATGTTATCCTTGATGGAAAGAAGAAAACTAATTCTAGCACCACCTTCTTTAGGTTTACCCCTGTAGATCAATGCCTAGTTTTCGCTCTCTGGCCCTGTATTTAACACTGTCAGAACTTTTTAGGGGATCAAAACTGCTGGCAGAGTCATGTAAAACTCCCTTCATACATATTCTCCAGAATCAAAGGGGAAAAAATGAGCCATCAGCCATCTTGTGTAGATCGGGTTTACAACATATAGGGTCTGTTTCAGCTTTGTGATGCATTATGGGAATATAATAAGCAAGTAAGAGCAGTAAGTGCAGTAAGAGTCGGTCGTAGGCATGAAGCACAACTATTGTGTCAGAGCTTCCCGAGATAATATCCTGAGCCATAAATAGCCATGTAAACCATGAGAATTCTCTACTATTCCTAGTCAGGTCTACTATATTCCGCTAGGTTCACACCTGTGCTCAGGTTTCCATTCTTTAGGTCCACTTGGCGACCCGAAAAACCAGAAACCCAATCTGCTTAAAAAGAGGTTACCCGCAGAAATCTGCAGACCCCATAGACTATAATGGGGTCATCAGGTCCTACTTAACATCCCCCCCCCCCTTTCTGGGTTTCTGGGTCTTTTCCTCCCTTTGTATTCACTGCCACTCACTTATGTCCCTCAAGACAGAGTCTAGAATGCTGGTCCAGTGCAGTTATAACTACTATAATCTGCTCTATGGGTCTAGATATTACCTTCCCTACTATAATACTGCCCCTATGTACAAGAATACAACTACTATAATGCTGCTCCTATGCACAAGAATATAACTACTATAATACTGCTCCTATGTACAAGAATATAACTACTATAATACTGCTCCTATGTACAAGAATATAACTACTATAATACTGCTCCTATGTACAAGAATATACCTACTATAATACTGCTCCTATGTACAAGAATATAACTACTATAATACTGCTCCTATGTACAAGAATATAACTACTATAATACTGCTCCTATGTACAAGAATATAACTACTATAATACTGCTCCTATGTACAAGAATATAACTACTATAATACCGCTGCTATGTACAAGAATATAACTACTATAATACTGCTCCTATGTACAAGAATATAACTACTATAATACTGCTCCTATGTACAAGAATATAACTACTATAATACCGCTGCTATGTACAATAATATAACTACTATAATACTGCTCCTATGCACAAGAATATAACTACTATAATACTGCTCCTATGCACAAGAATATAACTACTATAATACTGCTCCTATGTACAAGAATATAACTACTATAATACTGCTCCTATGTACAAGAATATACCTACTATAATACTACTCCTATGTACAAGAATATAACTACTATAATACTGCTGCTATGTACAGAATATAACTACTATAATACTGTTACTATGTACAAGAATATAACTACTATAATACTACCCCTATGTACAAGAATATAACTACTATAATACTGCTCCTATGTACAAGAATATAACTACTATAATACTGCCCCCTATATACAAGAATATAACTACTATAATACTACTCCTATGTACAAGAATACAACTACTATAATGCTGCTCCTATGTACAAGAATATAACTACTATAATACTGCTCCTATGTACAAGAATACAACTACTATAATACTGCTCCTATGTACAAGAATATAACTACTATAATACTGCTCCTATGTACAAGAATATACCTCCTATGTACAAGAATATAACTACTAAAATACTGCTCCTATGTACAAGAATATACCTGCTATGTACAAGAATATAACTACTATAATACTGCTCCTATGTACAAGAATATAACTACTATAATACTGCTCCTATGTACAAGAATATAACTACTATAATACTGCTCCTATGTCCCACAAGAATATAACTACTATAATACTACCTCCTATGTACAAGAATATAACTACTATAATACTGCTCCTATGTACAAGAATATACCTCCTATGTACAAGAATATATGTACTATAATACAGCTCCTATGTGCAATAACATACCTCCTATGTACAAGAATATAACTACTATAATACTGCCCCCTATGTACAAGAATATAACTACTATAATACTGCCCCTATGTACAAGAATATAACTACTATAATACTGCTCCTATGTACAAGAATATAGCTACTATAATACTGCCTCCCTATGTACAAGAATATAACTACTATAATACTGCTCCTATGTACAAGAATATAACTACTATAATACTGCTCCTATGTACAAGAATATAACTACTATAATACTGCTCCTATGTACAAGAATACAACTACTATAATACTACCTCCTATGTACAAGAATATAACTACTATAATACTGCCTCCTATATACAAGAATATAACTACTATAATACTGCTCCTATGTACAAGAATATAACTACTATAATACTGCTCCTATGTACAAGAATATAACTACTATAATACTACCTCCTATGTACAAGAATATAACTACTATAATACTACTTCCTATGTACAAGAATATAACTACTATAATACTGCTCCTATGTACAAGAATATAACTACTATAATACTGCTCCTATGTACAAGAATATAACTACTATAATACTGCTCCTATGTACAAGAATATACCTACTATAATACTACTCCTATGTACAAGAATATAACTACTATAATACTGCTCCTATGTACAAGAATATAACTACTATAATACTGCTCCTATGTACAAGAATATAACTACTATAATACTGCCCCTATGTACAAGAATATAACTACTATAATACCGCTCCTATGTACAAGAATATAACTACTATAATACTGCTCCTATGTACAAGAATATAACTACTATAATACTGCTCCTATGTACAAGAATATAACTACTATAATACCGCTCCTATGTACAATAATATACAACTACTATAATACTGCTCCTATGTACAAGAATATAACTACTATAATACTGCTCCTATGCACAAGAATATAACTACTATAATACTGCTCCTATGTACAAGAATATAACTACTATAATACTGCTCCTATGTACAAGAATATAACTACTATAATACTGCTCCTATGTACAAGAATATACCTACTATAATACTGCTCCTATGTACAAGAATATAACTACTATAATACTGCTGCTATGTACAAGAATATAACTACTATAATACTGCTACTATGTACAAGAATATAACTACTATAATACTACCCCTATGTACAAGAATATAACTACTATAATACTGCTCCTATGTACAAGAATATAACTACTATAATACTGCTCCTATGTACAAGAATATAACTACTATAATACTGCCCCTATATACAAGAATATAACTACTATAATACTACTCCTATGTACAAGAATACAACTACTATAATGCTGCTCCTATGTACAAGAATATAACTACTATAATACTGCTCCTATGTACAAGAATACAACTACTATAATACTGCTCCTATGTACAAGAATATAACTACTATAATACTGCTCCTATGTACAAGAATATAACTACTATAATACTACTCCTATGTACAAGAATATAACTACTAAAATACTGCTCCTATGTACAAGAATATAACTACTCTAATACTGCCTCCTATGTACAAGAATATAACTACTATAATACTGCTCCTATGTACAAGAATATAACTACTATAATACTGCTCCTATGTACAAGAATATAACTACTATAATACTGCTCCTATGTACAAGAATATAACAACTATAATACTACCTCCTATGTACAAGAATATAACTACTATAATACTACCTCCTATGTACAAGAATATAACTACTATAATACTGCTCCTATGTACAAGAATATAACACTTTCTCTCCTATGTACAAGAATATAACTACTATAATACTGCTCCTATGTGCAAGAATATACCTCCTATGTACAAGAATATAACTACTATAATACTGCCCCCTATGTACAAGAATATAACTACTATAATACTGCCTCTATGTACAAGAATATAACTACTATAATACTGCTCCTATGTACAAGAATATAGCTACTATAATACTGCCCCCTATGTACAAGAATATAACTACTATAATACTGCTCCTATGTACAAGAATATAACTATTGTAATACTGCTCCTATGTACTAGAATATAACTACTATAATACTGCTGTTATGTACAAGAATATAACTACTATAATACTGCTCCTATGTACAAGAATACAACTACTATAATACTACCTCCTATGTACAAGAATATAACTACTATAATACTGCCTCCTATATACAAGAATATAACTACTATAATACTGCACCTATGTACAAGAATATAACTACTATAATACTGCTCCTATGTACAAGAATATAACTACTATAATACTACTCCTATGTACAAGAATATAACTACTATACTACTGCTCCTATGTACAAGAATATAACTACTCTAATACTACCTCCTATGTACAAGAATATAACTACTATAATACTGCCTCCTATATACAAGAATATAACTACTATAATACTGCACCTATGTACAAGAATATAACTACTATAATACTGCTCCTATGTACAAGAATATAACTACTATAATACTGCTCCTATGTACAAGAATATAACTACTATAATACTGCTCCTATGTACAAGAATATAACTACTATAATACTGCCCTCTATGTACAAGAATATAACTACTATAATACTACCTCCTATGTACAAGAATATAACTACTATAATACTACCTCCTATGTACAAGAATATAACTACTATATTACTATCTCCTATGTACAAGAATATAACTACTATAATACTGCTCCTATGTACAAGAATATAACTACTGTAATACTGCTCCTATGTACAAGAATATAACTACTATAATACTGCTCCTATGTACAAGAATATAACTACTATAATACTGCTCCTATGTACAAGAATATAACTACTATAATACTGCTACTATATATAAGAATATAACTACTATAATACTGCACCTATGTACAAGAATATAACTACTATAATACTGCCTCCTATGTACAAGAAAATAACTACTATAATACTGCTCCTATGTACAAGAATATAACTACTGTAATACTGCTCCTATGTACAAGAATATAACTACTATAATACTGCTCCTATGTACAAGAATATAACTACTATAATACTGCTCCTATGTACAAGAATATAACTACTATAATACTACCTCCTATGTATAAGAATATAACTACTATAATACTACTTCCTATGTACAAGAATATAACTACTATAATACTGCCCCTATGTACAAGAATATAACTACTATAATACTGCCTCCTATGTACAAGACTATAACTACTATAATACTGCTCCTATGTACAAGAAAGTAACTACTATAATACTGCTCCTATGTACAAGAATATAACTACTATAATACTGCCTCCTATGTACAAGAATATAACTACTATAATACTGCTCCTATGTACAAGAATATAACTACTATAATACTGCTCCTATGTACAAGAATATAAATACTATAATACTGCTCCTATGTACAAGAAAGTAACTACTATAATACTGCTCCTATGTACAAGAATATAACTACTATAATACTGCTCCTATGTACAAGACTATAACTACTATAATACTATGATTTGGACATGGGATGACTTTCAGAAGCTGAATTAGGAAGTTTTAGGAGATGAGAGGACCCAATTTTGTCCCTTCCCTCCTTATTATAAATAAGCACACTTTCATGGGGGAGTTGTATTGAGTAAGCTTAATTGTTTCCTTATTCATCTGACTTCATAAACTTTCTGGCTAATGTGCTGTATAATAAGCTATACTAAGTATTGCTCAAACAATTCAATCCAAGAGCGTATAATCCATAACCAATGTATACAAATCTCCATATATAATATTACAATTGATGATATACGTTAAATACATGGATGGCAGAAGCCGGGCCATATCATTGGATTGATTAAAACCAACTGTAGTTGAGGAGATCCATGTGTGTCTTCAGTACATATTTCAGTTCTGAGTCCAGCATGGCTTTGTATGTGAATTGCTTAATTTTATGGTTGGAACATTGATGAATCCATCTCTCTATACAATAATGCAAACCATATCTCAATATATGAATATGATGTGTTCACTCACTTTTATTTCCATTGTTACTCAAGCTTTCCTGACCATCTTAGTGCACCAATGGATAGATAGATAGATAGATAGAAGATAGATAGATAGATGGTCTATCTGTCTTCTGTGACTGCCCATCAATCCTGAAAGAAAATGGGGCCTCAGCAATGGTTTAGCTCTGTATCATTCAAAGGTTTTCAGGAAGTGTGTCACCAGATCCCAGCATATCACCCCAGCCCTGCAGATAGATAGGTTAGTGTCACCAGATCCCAGCATATCACCCCAGCCCTGCAGATAGATAGGTTAGTGTCACCAGAACCAGCATATCACCCCAGCCCTACAGATAGATAGGTTAGTGTCACCAGAACCAGAATATCACCCCAGTCCTGCAGATAGATAGGTTAGGGTCACCAGACCCCAGCATATCAACCCAAGCCCTGCAGATAGATAGGTTAGGGTCACCGGAACCAGCATATCACCCCAGCCCTGCAGATAGATAGGTTAGTGTCACCAGAACCAGCATATCACCCCAGCCCTGCAGATAGATAGGTTAGTGTCAACAGATACCAGCATATCACCCCATCCCTGCAGATAGATAGGTTAGTGTCACCAGAACCAGCATATCACCCCAGCCCTGCAGATAGATAGGTTAGTGTCACCAGACCCAGCATATGGGGGGGGTACCCCAGCCCTGCAGATAGATAGGTTAGTGTCACCAGATCCCAGCATATCACCCCAGTCCTGCAGATAGATAGGTTAGTGTCACCAGACCCCAGCATATCACCCCAGCCCTGCAGATAGATAGGTTAGTGTCACCAGACCCCAGCATATCACCCCAGCCCCGCAGATAGATAGGTTAGTGTCACCAGACCCCAGCATATCACCCCAGCCCCGCAGATAGATAGGTTAGTGTCACCAGATCCCAGCATATCACCCCAGCCCTGCAGATAGAGGTTAGTGTCACCAGATCCCAGTATATCACCCCAGCCCTGCAGATAGATAGGTTAGTGTCACCAGACCCCAGCATATCACCCCAGCCCCGCAGATAGATAGGTTAGGGTCACCAACTGAAATTTATGGGACCTGAACCTAACACTACACCATGAAGGCTTCTGCTAACTATGGAGGCCAATATTTGTGTAGACTAGACCATGCCATGAGGAGCCACTGCTGCCCTCTATGTTGCTTCATGGAAGACTGCCAAGAGATTCTGATTACTTCTGCTCATTAATGCCTAAAGATCCAGAGCAGAGTTCTGGTTGACAATGCAGCTTGTAGGGCAATGCCTCGTTTCAAAATGTATATATAGTTTTCTCCAAGGATTATTATCATATAGACTCTTAGCCAGTAGGGTCTCTTCCAGGTGAATCAGTATCTTCTAAAAGATATCTGCTTTTTATGGTCAAACCCCTTTTATTTGTCTTATTTAATTTAAATATGTTATCCTTGATGGAAAGAAGAAAACTAATTCTAGCACCACCTTCTTTAGGTTTACCCCTGTAGATCAATGCCTAGTTTTCTAAGAAACCTATAGAAATTGTCTGGGGTAAAGGTGTTGTGGTAGAATTAAACTAGTGATCTCACCTTATTGTCTGTGAGCTTCCAGTTCTTAAGTTTCCTTCTGGAGGAAAGAAAGAGTCTGGTCACAAAAAGGACATTACATAAAAGCTATGGCTTATCCTAAATGCAGTCTGTTTACAGTGGGGAAAAAAAGTTCTCCCACTTAAAAAGATGAGGCCGGCCTGTAATTGTCATCATAGGTAGACCTCAACTATGAGAGACAAAATGAGAAAACAAATCCAGAAAATCACATTGTCTGATTTTTTAAGAATTTATTTGCAAATTATGGTGGAAAATAAGTATTTGGTCACCTACAAACAAGCAAGATTTCTGTCTCTCACAGACCTGTAACTTCTTCTTTAAGAGGCTCCTCTGTCCTCCACTCATTACCTGTAGTAATGGCTCCTGTGTGACATTGTTATCAGTATAAAAGACACCTGTCCACAACCTCAAACAGTCACACTCCAAACTCCACTATGGTGAAGAACCAATCACAGGCCCCAGCAGTGAAGCAGTGGAGCAGGACCTGTCACCGGCTCCGTAGTTAATGCTGAGCCCAGGACAGGTGAGTATCAGTATTTTTTTATTTTTAATCACTGCGGGAGGTGCCGAGGGGGACAGGTAGCATGGCGGAACCCCTTGGATGCTGCAGTCATGTTCGACCACGGCATCCAAGGGGTTAAAAACCCCGGTCGGAGCTGTGCGATTCGATAGCTTGAAACGTGAGGAAATCCGGAATCAATGTGAATCGAAGATTTCCTGAAATTCGGATCGAATTCCACTTCGTCAGCTTCGAATCGCTCATCTCTAGTGATCATCAGTGTTACAGGACTTTCTTTGGAGACTCCTCCTAACTTCTTGAAATGTTTGCTTGATAATATGTTCATCACATAGATCCTCCTTTTGGGATCCCCAGCTGGTTTTAAGTATTCAGTTTCCCTGCAGTGCCACCAGAGGGGAAAATTAAACATTACACTGTGTCCATATAAATCGATGGGTTGTCTGTATTATGCAGGACAGGACAGGTTCTCCAGAACAAGAGACAGGACAGGTCCTCCAGAGCGAGACATGGGACAGGTCAGGTCCTCCAGAGCAAGAGACAGGACAGGTCCTCCAGAGCGAGACATGGGACAGGACAGGTCCTCCAGAGCAAGAGACAGGACAAGTCCTCCAGAGCAAGACATGGTACAGGACAGGTCCTCCAGAGCGAGAGATGGGACAGGACAGGTCCTCCAGAGCAAGACATGGTACAGGACAGGTCCTCCAGAGCGAGAGATGGGACAGGACAGGTCCTCCAGAGCGAGAGATCGGACAGGACAGGTTCTCCAGAACAAGAGACAGGACAGGTCCTCCAGAGCGAGACATGGGACAGGTCAGGTCCTCCAGAGCAAGAGACAGGACAGGTCCTCCAGAGCGAGACATGGGACAGGACAGGTCCTCCAGAGCAAGAGACAGGACAAGTCCTCCAGAGCAAGACATGGTACAGGACAGGTCCTCCAGAGCGAGAGATGGGACAGGACAGGTCCTCCAGAGCGAGACATGGGACAGGTCAGGTCCTCCAGGGCAAGAGACAGGACAGGTCCTCCAGAGCGAGACATGGGCAGGACAGGTCCTCCAGAGCAAGAGACAGGACAAGTCCTCCAGAGCAAGACATGGTACAGGACAGGTCCTCCAGAGCGAGAGATGGGACAGGACAGGTCCTCCAGAGCAAGACATGGTACAGGACAGGTCCTCCAGAGCGAGAGATGGGACAGGACAGGTCCTCCAGAGCGAGAGATCGGACAGGACAGGTTCTCCAGAGCAAGAGACAGGACAGGTCCTCCAGAGCGAGACATGGGACAGGTCAGGTCCTCCAGAGCAAGAGACAGGACAGGTCCTCCAGAGCGAGACTGGGACAGGACAGGTCCTCCAGAGCAGAGACAGGACAAGTCCTCCAGAGCAAGACATGGTACAGGACGGTCCTCCAGGCGAGGATGGGACAGGACAGGTCCTCCAGAGCGAGAGATCGGACAGGACAGGTCCTGCAGAGCGAGAGACACTTTTTTCAATTGCACTCCACTCTGGTCCAGAAATGAGGATCCTGAACAGAGAACCCTCCCCATTTTAAGTCAGAATTCACCTCTAGTGTATATAAAATGGCTTTTCTAAGCTAGTTCATCCTTTAAGTGTCAGGTTAATGGAAATTTACTGTACTTTATGTTCAGGCTCTACTAGCATATAGAGGCAAACTGGAGAAGATCTTGTAAATGAATTCTGGCGTTATAAGATTGAGGTAACATTGTTCTTCACGGGTCAGGGTATGGATATATGTCACTCGCGCCCTCTCTGCGTACTGTCTGTGTTTTATAGTGTAAGTTTATAATTGGAAACATAAGCAGATTAAACACATTGAGATTTATCACAGAATTTCGTATAACTTACTTTAGTCACATCGTACGGACATGTTTTACATTAGATAATACACCGGAGACACAAATGTGATGTTATTTTGTCATATTTCATTCTAGTGATCCTCTTTTTCATCAATCAGCTGTAGCCTTCATAGTGGAGGGCGATATCTTTAGGGTAACATTTCCCATAAACGCCGATGTCGAAAGTCTCTTCAAATCAATGTCAAAAATGGGTTAAGGAACAGATTCTTATGGATAGCAGTTAGTGTTAGGCAACCCTCATAAGATTCGTTTTGTGAACATTCTCGATGTCCACCCCGCAGTTTAGCTTTAGCTCAACTTGTTAGGTCTGACCCGGAAGTCCTATTATTATACTCTGGGGTCTATTCAGGCTAAGGGGGTGTTCACACATAGGAATTTGACACTGAATTTGAGGCGAAATCTGCCTCAAAATCTGCCCCAAATTCCTCCTGAAATTTCAATGGGAGGCAGTAGCTGATTTTTTTCTACTAGCGGAAATAATAAGTGTCCTGCTCGTTCTTCAGGTGGATTCCGTCTTAGAACTCCCATTGAAATGAATGGGAGATAGAAAATACATCTTTTCCGTTTGCGTGGAATTTGGGCTTGCCCAATGAAGGCAAAATAGGCAAAATACAGTAGAACTCTTCTCCAAATTCCGTGTCAAAATCCGCTTCAAATTCTGTCAAATTCTTATGTGTGAACATCTTTTAAGACTATAATAAGTGGAGGGACAGTGGAGGTGCGTAAACATGACAAACAGTCATACCTGCCTCTCCAGGGCACCATCATGCCTTCCAGTGTAGGTCCCTGTCCTCTTCAAGGCCTCTTCCACCCTTCTGAATGACCTCAACTCCCCTGGTAGATCGCTGAAACACATGATTGGGCCTCAGCGGTCAGGTGACCTCAGGGCCTGTGATGTCAGCCAGGAAGCCAGAAAAGGTCAAAGGAGAATGTCAAGGAACCACCAGAAGCTGGGAGTATGCCCAGGCAAGGTGAGCAAAGGTAGGTATAGTTTATTATGTTGGGCCTCCACTTATTATACTTTGGGGTTGGGACAGACCTCAGAGTATAATGATAACACTTCTGACTTGACCTGAACAAGTTTGGGCCAAAACGAAGCGGAGGGTTGAATCTTGAATATTGACTGAAACGAATCTCGTAAGGTTTTCCTATCTCCAATCATTTCTTATAACTCTACATTGAGTTCTTCTTCTGTTATCCCTCTCTACACACTCAGAAATTGTCCTATCAGTGCTCTCAGTATCAGACCATATAAGGACACACCCCTTTGACAGGTGGAACAGTAACATTGAGTTGTCAATTTATTCATCCGTTTCCTGTAGGAATAACTAAGGAGCAGCATAACACAGAGCTATGAGAAAAGGAGCTCCAGAATTGTTGTTACATGGGGAATATAATAATTTACTACTCCTGACATGTCGGGGAGGTGACACATCCGCTATAATGCCTGCGTTCTATTATATTTGGGGCAGATGTTCCTTTTGAAAATGCCGATCATTAAAAATCTGCAGTTTATGGAGTAGATTCATGACAAATCCCTCAGAAGTCATTGTAAAGAATTGTTATTAAAAACTGAGCAGTAATAGTCTAATAGTCTATAGTCTAATAGGAAACACGATCAGGACTGGTGACAATTAATACAGTGACCCAAGTCATCTCACTTTATTTACTCCTCATACAGTAAGCACACTTCAACCTGTTAAAGGGAGTCTGTCAGCAGAACCCAGCAGATAGATAGGTTAGGGTCACCTGAACCCAGAATATCACCCTAGCCTCGCAGATGGATAGGTTAGAGTCACCTGAACCCAAAATATCACCCTAGCCCCCACAGATAGATAGGTTAGAGTCAGTCACCAGAACCAGAATATCACCCCAGCCCTGCAGATAGATAGGTTAGTGTCACCAGACCCAGCATATCACCCCAGCCCAGCAGATAGATAGGTTAGTGTCACCAGAACCAGCAAATCACCCCAGCCCCACAGATAGATGGTTGTGTCCCGACCAGCATATCCCCGCCCCACGTGTGGTTGTGTCCCAGACCCAGCATATCACCCCAGCCCAGCAGATAGATAGGTTAGTGTCACCAGAACCAGCATATCACCCCAGCCCCACAGATAGATAGGTTAGTGTCACCAGAACCAGCATATCACCCCAGCCCCACAGATAGATAGGTTAGTGTCACCAGAACCAGCATATCACCCCAGCCCCACAGATAGATGGTTAGTGTCACCAGAACCAGCATATCACACCAGCCCTGCAGATAGATAGGTTAGTGTCACCAGAACCAGCATATCACCCCAGAATAAGAGACGCTGTCCCTTTAACACGAGGACCCCTGCACCCGGTATTATGCTCTATAGTGGCCCCTGCACTTGTATTATGCTCCATAGTGGCCCCTGTACAGGGTATTATGCTCTACAGTGGTCCCTGCACAGGGTATTATGCCGCATAGTGGACCACCCATGAACTATTATTATACTCTGGGGTCTTTTCAGACCCCAGAGTATAATGATTGGAGACCCAGGGGAGAATACAAACATAAAAACCAGAGTTACTTACCTAACCTGGACACCGGTGCACTCCTTGCAGCTTTCGGCCCTGTTTAATTGCGCACACACGTCACGTGATCAGGCCGGCGACGCGACCTGATGACGTCACCAGAGGCCTCAAGCCTGCTCGGAGTTACATCGGATCGCAGGAGGTGAGTAACACTGGTTTTTATGTTCCCTCACCAACCCTAGGCCTCCGATTATTATACTCCGGGGTCTGAATAGACCCCGGAGTATAATAATAGTAGTATTTGCGGCCCGCGGCCCAACTTACCGATCCCCGCGGCCGCTCACAGCGGCATCCACTTCCCTTTCTGCGTCCCATAGCTGAAGGGGAATCGGGGGCGGCCACGAGCAGATGTGGGGTAGGTAAATAAATAGGCCCTGACCTGCCGGGGATACTCCAACAGGTTATGGCCTATTTATATACAGTCATGGCCAAAAGTTTTGAGAATGATACAAATATTAATTTTTACAAAGTCTACTGCTTCAGTTTTTCTAATGGCAATTTGCATATACTCCAGAATGTTATAAAGAGTGATCAGCTTAACAGCAATTACTTGCACAGTCAATATTTGCCTAGAAAATGAACTTTATCCCCCAAAACACATTTCAACATCATTGCAGCCCTGCCTTAAAAGGACCACCTAACATCGTTTCAGTGATTGCTCCATTAACACAGCTGTGGGTGTTGATGAGGACAGGGCTGGAGATCAATCTGTCATGATTAAGTAAGAATGACACCACTGGACACTTTAAAAGGAGGCTGGTGCTTGCCATCATTGTTTCTCTTCTGTTAACCATGGTTATCTCTAAAGAAACACGTGCAGTCATCATTGCACTGCACAAAAATGGCCTAACTGGGAAGAGTATTGCAGCTAGAAAGATTGCACCTCAGTCAACAATCTATCGCATCATCAAGAACTTCAAGGAGAGAGGTTCCATTGGTGCCAAAAAGGCTCCAGGGCGCCCAAGAAAGACCAGCAAGCGGCAGGACCGTCTCTTAAAAGTGTTTCAGCTGCGAGATGGGGCTACCAGCAGTGCAGAGCTTGCTGAGGAATGGCAGCAGGCAGGTGTGAGTGCATCTGCACGCACTGTGAGGCGGAGACTCTTGGAGAAAGGCCTGGTCTCAAGGAGGGCAGCAAAGAAGCCACTTCTCTCCAGAAAAAACATCAGGGACAGACTGATATTCTGCAAAAGGTACAGGGAGTGGACTGCTGAGGACTGGGGGAAAGTCATTTTCTCTGATGAATCCCCTTTTCGATTGTTTGGAACATCTGGAAAACAGCTTATTCGGAGAAGAAGAGGTGAGCGCTACCACCAGTCTTGTCTCATGCCAACTGTAAAGCATCCTGAAACCATTCATGTGTGGGGTTGCTTCTCAGCCAAGGGAATCGGCTCTCTCACAGTCTTGCCTAAAAACACAGCCATGAATAAAGAATGGTACCAGAATGTCCTGCAAGAGCAACTTCTCCCAACCGTCCAAGAGCAGTTTGGCGCTCAACAATGCCTTTTCCAGCATGATGGAGCACCTTGCCATAAAGCAAAGGTGATAACTAAATGGCTCAGGGAACAAAACATAGAGATTTTGGGTCCATGGCCTGGAAACTCCCCAGATCTTAATCCCATTGAGAACTTGTGGTCAATCATCAAGAGACGGGTGGACAAACAAAAACCAACAAATTCAGACAAAATTAAAGCATTGATTCTGCAAGAATGGACTGCTATCAGTCAGGATTTGGTCCAGAAGTTGATTGAGAGCATGCCAGGGAGAATTGCAGAGGTCCTGAAGAAGAAGGGTCAACACTGCAAATATTGACTTGCTGCATTAACTCATTCTAACTGTCAATATAAGCTTCTGATACTCAGAATATGAATGCAATTCTATTTCTGTATGTGATAAAAACATCTGACAAACACACATAAAAACCAGAGGGCAGCAGATCATGTGAAAATAGAATATTTGTGTCATTCTCAAAACTTTTGGCCATGACTGTATATATAAAAAAAAAGTTATACTCACCTGCGATGCCTTGATGCAGCCGCCGCCGCCTCCTCTTCTTGTCCGCGACGTCTGTGTCTCAGCGTAGGCGGCGTGATGACGTCATTGTATCGCCGCCTGCGCTGAGATGCGACGTCTTGTAAACCAGCCCAGGACAGGCCGCGCTCAGCTCTGTTTTTTTTTTTTTTTTTTTTTTTTAAAGCGGCCTGTCCTGGGCTGGTTTACATTAAATAGTAAAAATGCCGCCCCCCGGACAGTGCCGCCTGAGGCGGCCGCCTCAATTCGCCTCATTAGCGGTGCGCCCCTGCATACTATGTACAAGTTACAGTAGAACCACATTTTGAGGAGCATAAATAAAAATAATGCTACAAAAAATGCAATAATTATAATATAATAGAGGCATATTACAAGAACGGAAATCAGCTCTTCATGCACTGATTTGGTGCTGGGCTTGTGCATGTACACAGAAGCCAATCTGAAGAAATGGAGCTACAGGAGCATTTCAATAAATTAGAATATCTTTGAAACGTTTATTAATTAAATTAAAAAAGTGACCTCCTACATTTTCTAGATTCTTTACACAGAGTGTTTTATTTCAAGTGTTTTATTTCTGTAAATGTTGATTATGGATTACAGGTCATGAAAACCCAAATCTAAGAAAATTAGAATATTGTAAGTTCAGTTCAGTATTGTAAATTCAGTGTCACCTGCCAAGGTTTCCTAAGCCTGTAAATGGTCCCTCAGTCTGGTTCAGTAGGACACACAATCATGGAAGACGCTGATTATGGATTGTATTACTGAATTACTGAAATGGATGAACATTTCACAGATATTCTAATTTATTGAGATGCACCTGTAAGTTAGAGCAACTGTCTGAGCAGCTGATAAGAGAGGAGATGGCTTTCAGTCTACAATCACAATCCAAGCAGCTGTATATTAGATTTGTGGCAGCCAGAAAGGTGGTACCTACATATCTTTGATCTTCCTTCTGCATTTCCATGCTTGCTGGGTGGGTGGGATTTTGCTGGAGTAATGTCAATAGGTGTGATGTTTCAATGAAAAACTAAGGGTACAGCTGCAGCTGCATCCCCCTCCTCTCCCGAGATGGGCAAATTTTGGTATGAAACCGAACAAATGGGGATTCGTCTAAAATGGCCGCCACAACATGCATTGTGGTTAATTATTATACTCTGGGGACTCTTCAGGTCTGAAGAAACCCCAAAGTATAATAATTTCACTTCCGAACTTGTTCGACCCGAAACAAATCAGGGACCTGAGCCACCCAACACTAAACAAATCTGACTCAGCCATCCCTACTCCTCTCCCCTCCTCACTCTCTACTCTTTACTTTTTATACTAAAAGGATTTTTTTGGAGACTGTGGTGGATTCTGAACTGAGAACAGGAAACGGAGAAGTACAAGCTTCTGGAAGGGGAGGAAGATGCCAATATTCTCCAAATACAGCATATTACAAAACTTCACAATAAAATCACATCTTCTACTAACGTACCCAAAAAATAATAACAGTAGGTACATTGTGAGCTCAGAACGGGACATCCACACTTGGCAATGATGGGGTAAATTGCTGCCGTCAACAGCTATTTGTTGTAAATCTTCAATTTCATTCAACAAACGGAGATTTTTCAGATTGGCCTGGTGCGTCACTGTTTAATGGGTGAGCAAATAGAAAAAAAAAAAACCTGAGATTTTTTTCAGAATAGCGCAGGCGGAATTGGTGTTTTGGCGTTAGAACGGCAGTTTGTATGCATTTAACAAAAAAATCAAACTCTTGTCAAAAAACCCCAAAAAACAGTTGGCAATGACATGGTTAATTGCTTCCTTCAACATCTATTTGTACTAAATTCTCATTCACATGAAAGAAAAATGGTGCTGACAGGCCGGAGCCCACAACACTTCATGCATACGTATGTATTGTGGAAACGGCCCCAAGTATCCCGCGACTGAGACTAATTAAAAGTACACAAAACTTTTTTTTTTTTCAAGTAAAATCTTGGCTTATGTGCTTGAAGAAATGTACAATGGACGCAAAACCAGGAAACAATTTGTAGAAACAGATGTCTGAGCGTTCAGCGCAGATGTTTCATGATAACAAGCCTGAACGTGGTAACAGGACGTGCAAGATACGGATACACATACTAAGAATACAATCTAAAGAGCAAACAACGCAAGTCACAGCAAGGAAGGCAACAACAATATAGAAAAGAAACCGATCCATAGGGGGCGTGCATGACACGATCATTCAAAAAGGTTGCCTTTCTGGAAATAGCGCCCTCTATCTATGTTGTTTGTTGGGTATTATATATCAGCCCCATTAATTTGTGATGTAATACCAGACACAACCAATGGACAAGAGTGGCAGTGTAGAAGGAAGGAGCCATAGTTTTCAGTTTTCAACCAAGGACATCAAAAAGACTATCCCCGTCTCGTACACCACCCTGAAATAGACATGACATTAGTGTATCAGTATTACATGGAGTCCCCCTTTAATTTATGCTGTTTTCAAAGTATTTTTGACTGTAACTAGGGGTGAACAAACTGAGTCATTAGAACCAAATTTGACCCAAAATTTCCAAAAATTTCAGGTTCGCCTGAACATGGAATTTTTGGGGTTCATCACCCACAAAGCACTATTATACTCTGGGGTCTCCGCAGATCCTAGAGTGTAGTAAGTGGAGGCTCAGGGGAGGTCAGGGGCCTCACCTCTCCTGGGCATCCATGTGGCGCCCTCTGTTCCCCCACATCCTCTTCAGACCTCTTCTGGCCTCTGGCGGATGTCATGTCACCAATGAAGCGCAAAACCAGAACCAGAAGGCTGAACCCCACTAATGTTCGTTGAAACGAATTTTATAAGGTTCTCCCATCTCTAATTTTGACTAATAAAGTCAATGAAATGATGCCCTAAAGTAAATGGCAGGCCTTGGATCTGCGCCGTAGTATATAAGATTCTTGAAGGGGGGTTTCCCATCTTAAAGGGGGTTTCCCATGGACATAATCATATATAAATTTATGGACAATTAAAAATTAAAGGGGTTATTCAGTTTTTAAAAAAAAATGGGCCAAAGGATGCATCAATACAAAACATGTCCTAATATATATCCTTTTTAAATTCAGCACCGTTTATCGGATTTATTTTCAGGTCATTGACCTCAGCTGTCATGATTCATTTGCAAGCTCACTACCCCTCCCTGTGAGCAGTGTTAGCTAGCAAACAAATGAAACATCACAGCAGCATGTGACCTCGGATGAATCATGGGAAATGTAGTTTGTCCACAGATTCACTGCATGTAAATAACAGTGATACAAGGAACAGCAAGTAAAATAAAGCCAAGCAAAGGGTGAACAAGGGGACAGTGAGGATTTAGCACTTCTGTAGATGTATTTGTAGATCATTTTTGGAAACTGCATAAACCCTGTAAATATTTTAGAAAAATATAAATGATTAAAAAAATTGAAATTTCCTCTAACCATCTTAGTGGTGACAGTCTGTTGTCTTGATCAGTTGCCAATAGATATGACCATGAATGCAGGAACTTTCTAAAGTTTGAGACTTGTCAGAAGCCGTGATCTCCTTATTGTGATTGGGTGATCTTCTCATACAGATGGGTGAACCTCGCAACATTCGTTTTGTCAATATTCAAATCTTCCGGCCTCATGGGTGATGTCACAGGCCCCAGTGGACCACTAAGGCCTGTGATTTGGTCTCAGCAGTCATGTGGTCGTGCCAACATTATGATACTTAGACACAGACCTCTGCGTCAACCACTAAGCCAAAGAGGCCAGAAGACCACTGAAGAGGACTACGAAGGAGCCCTAGAGAGATGAGGAAGGTGAGTATCAGTATTTATTTGTACTGAAGAGGCCTTTTGGGTTTGGCTGAACCTAGAATTTTTGGAAAATTTATGAAAACTTTGTAACAATCCAGCTTGTTATGAACCAGTCTGCTCTTTTCTATTGCTGATTTATTTACAGGCAATTTTTTTGGAGGATATTCCCTTTAATTTAAAGGAGTTTTCTAGGAAAAACAATTGATGTCCTATCTATGGATCATCAATGGGGTACATCTAGTGACCTGACCCCTCTAATAGTACAGCATTACAATGAACACTGCTGTCCTTTATTTGCCCTTTGTATATCTGTCTATGCCTGGTACTGCAGCTCAGATCCATTTTGCTGATCAGTGGGGTCCATTGGTCATATGTATTGGTCATCAATGTTTTTTTTCTCGTTGACCCCTTTGATGCCTAGTAGGAATTATGAAGCGATCCTTGTATGAGGTCACTGTCATTGTGCTATGTTATATGATACCACATGGCTGCAGAGCTGAACTCTCGCTAATGCTACAAATTATTCTCATTAGTTTAATGATTTGGAAAGTGCAATTATGAACTGATAATTTCTAGTGTTTTGCATGACTTCTAGCTGAAGATGAAATTCATATGTTTCCACCACATGAATGTCAAGAGAGTATGGACTATGGCATCAGTGGACTTATTATATGTAATACTGTACTGACGGAAAGGACTGGTTGATGACTTGCAGCAGGGATGTAAAAAGTAATCATGGGGCCCCATAGCAAAAAAAAAAAAAAAAAATTAAACAGGGCCCCACTCCACCAAGGGAACCTGAATCAGAAAGTTCTGAACATGGAACTCGTAGAATTATTCTGTTCTCCCTAATGCACATGGATAATACATGTCGTGATATCACAGTACAGGGATAATACACACCGTGATGTCACAGTACAGGGATAACCCGTGATTCACAGTCAGTACACACAGTGATGTCACAGTACAGAGATAATAAACACAGTGATGTCACAGTACAGATAATACACACAGCGATGTCACAGTACAGGGATAATATGCACAGTGATGTCACAGTACAGAGATAATAAACACACTGTCACAGTACAGAGATAATACACAGTGATGTCACAGTACAGGGATAATACACACATTGATGTCACAGTATAGGGATAATACACACAGTGATGTCACAGTACAGGGATAATACACACAGTGATGTCACAGTACAGAGATAATAAACACAGTGATGTCACAGTACAGGGATAATACACACAGCGATGTCACAGTACAGATAATACACACAGTGATGTCACAGTACAGAGATAATTCACACAGTGATGTCACAGTACAGGGATAATACACACAGTGATGTCACAGTACAGAGATAATAAACAGTGATGTCACAGTACAGATAATACACACAGTGATGTCACAGTACAGAGATAATACACACAGTGATGTCACAGTACAGGGATAATACACACAGTGATGTCACAGTACAGAGATAATATACACAGTGATGTCACAGTAGAGGGATAATACACACACTGATGTCACAGTACAGATAATACACACAGCGATGTCACAGTACAGAGCTAATACGCACAGTACAGGGATAATGTACACATAGTCTCTATACACACGACTGCCTTATTTGTTTTGGTTTTTGGGTTCAGATGTCGCAGATACCTAATGAATAAAGATGATTACAGTTAAACTTTATATTGATGTTGGATTTCCGGCAACCTCCTCCTTAATATTCACTACACTGAAGCGACCTCACAGAGCAGTGAATATTAATAAGTTGGCAGTCGGATGAATTGCTCTGGTGACCGGATGACGGAACCTGAAAACCGGGAGACTCCAGGGAGTACTGAGTGAGATGACATGTTTGCATTCCTCTTGTTGTACATCCCTTAAAAGACAGATGTGACTATACCTGGTACTGCAGCTCAGTCCCATTCACTTAAAGAAGTTTTCCAGGCCCCAAGTGTTTTTTCACATTGATGACTTAGGCCTCATGAACAAGACTGAATGTGCTTATATGCTTTCAATGTGTGGCCGAGTTTGCAGTGTAATGCACTGGAGTTGTGTATTCTGTAATGCATTCACGTCTATGGAGGCTTCTGATCTGATAACACAAATGATTATAGAGCAGGCCCTACAACTGAATGGGTCAGAATCCCCCATAACTGTGAATGCATCACAGAATGCACTTGGATGTCAGCCCCAGTGCATTCCACTGCAAACTCAGCCCCACATTGGAAGCACACTCAATGTGTAGGGGGCCTTGTCCATAGGATAGGTCATCAGTATCAGATTGTTGGGGGTCAAACACTTGGATCCTGCACTGAACAGCTGATCCAGCCATTTCCTAGAATCTAGCGCACAGTATGTGGCCAGAACCAGCTCTGCTCTTATTTGTGTATTAGTCATAGAGTTGCAGTACCTGCCACCACCGCTAGACAGTAGATGGGGCTGCGCCTATTAATTAATTGAATAAGAGCAGAGCTGCTTCTGGCCACGTCCTGTGTAGTAGTTTCCAGCATTGGGACACTGCCAGATCAGCCGGTCAGTGTGGGGTCTGGATATCGGTCTCCCACCCATTGGACATTGAAGATCTTTTAGATAGGTCATCAGTATAAAAATTCTCCTGGGGATTTTTACAGCTTCTATTGAATCGGTAATGCAGTGAGCTCCTCCTAGTGGCCATAAGTGTCAGCTGATCTTTCTGGAATATCCTTCTGGGCGGAGTCATTACCATGGGGGGCTGGTACTTCCCAGCGTACCGTTTTTGTCTGCACGCAGTATACGTTACAATTCTGGGCAGCATCCACATACATTGTTTTCAAGATGAATTATTGAACATATCTTTAAGAAGTTTTTGCCTCCCTCCGAACTTTTACATTCTGCATCAAAACTTCTGTGAAGACCCCAAAACCGAAATCTTTAACAGATTATCATGCTTGTCATTGACTTAGCAGATGCTGGGGTGAGCTGGGGAATTGCCAGTTGTGTTAATAGTTCTCAGGTGAAGAGGCCTGGCACCGAGCCCAGTAGGGTCAATGACATGTGTGAGCGCTGTCCTTCCTAGAAGAAAATGTGTTTCAGCTTCACAAAGTCACCAGCTTCAAGTTTTGTGACAAGGCTTGGCAAATTCTATAGAATTTTTTTGCATCCGCAATAAGGAAATTTTATAGAAATTCTGAAATTTTCTTGAGAAATATCTCAATGTAACATTCTGGCAAAGGAAGACAACCCAAGGCCGTATGTGGGCTGCCTGTGCCTGGGGTCCTGGACTTCATCCTACTGATGGGCAAACCTCTCAAGATTTTTTTTAGTTTCAGTTTGGGGTGGCTAAGGTACCCGATTTATTTCGGATTGAACAAGTTTGGTACAAATCACACCTTAAATTGGCTTAAAACATAGTGTAGAACACTCTTAGGGCTTCTAGGAACTTATCTACAGTGGGGGAAAAAAAGTATTTAGTCAGCCACCAATTGTGCAAGTTCTCCCACTTAAAAAGATGAGGCCGGCCTGTAATTGTCATCATAGGTAGACCTCAACTATGAGAGACAAAGTGAGAAAACTAATCCAGAAAATCACATTGTCTGATTTTTTAAGAATTTATTTGCAAATTATGGTGGAAAATAAGTATTTGGTCACCTACAAACAAGCAAGATTTCTGGCTCTCACAGACCTGTAACTTCTTCTTTAAGAGGCTCCTCTGTCCTCCACTCATTACCTGTAGTAATGGCACCTGTTTGACATTGTTATCAGTATAAAAGACACCTGTCCACAACCTCAAACAGTCACACTCCAAACTCCACTATGGTGAAGACCAAAGAGCTGTGGAAGGACCAGAAACAAAATGGTAGCCCTGCACCAGGCTGGGAAGACTGAATCTGCAATAGGCAAGCAGCTTGGTGTGAAGAAATCACCTGTGGGAGCAATAATTAGAAAATGGAAGACATACAAGACCACTGATAATCTCCCTCCATCAGGGGCTCCACGCAAGATCTCACCCCGTGGGGTCAAAATGATCACAAGAACGATGAGCAAAAATCCCAGAACCACACGGGGGGACCTAGTGAATGACCTGCAGAAAGCTGGGACTAACGTAACAAAGGCTACCGTCAGTAACACACTACGCCGCCAGGGACTCAGATCCTGCAGTGCCAGACGTGTCCCCCTGCTTAAGCCAGTACATATCCGGGCCCGTCTGAAGTTTGCTAGAGAGCATTTGGATGTTCCAGAAGAGTATTGGGAGAATGTCATATGGTCCGATGAAACCAAAGTAGAACTGTTTGGTAGAAACACAACTCGTGGTGTTTGGAGGAGAGTGAATGCTGAGTTGCATCCAAAGAACACCATACCTACTGTGAAGCATGGGGGGGCAACATCATGCTTTGGGGCTGTTTCTCTGCAAAGGGACCAGGATGACTGATCCGTGTACATGAAAGAATGAATGGGGCCATGTGTCGTGAGATTTTGAGTGCAAGCCTCCTTCCATCAGCAAGGGCATTGAAGATGAAACGTGGCTGGGTCTTTCAGCATGACAATGATCCCAAGCACACCGCCAGGGCAATGAAGGAGCGGCTTCTTAAGAAGCATTTCAAGGTCCTGGAGTGGCCTAGCCAGTCTCCAGATCTCAACCCCATAGAAAACCTTTGGAGGGAGTTGAAAGTCCATGTTGCCCAGCGACAGCCCCAAAACATCCCTGCTCTAGAGGAGATCTGCATGGAGGAATGGGCCAACATACCAGCAACAGTGTGTGCCAACCTTGTGAGGACTTACAGAAAACGTTTGACCTCTGTCATTGCCAACAAAGGATATATAACAAAGTATTGAGATGAACTTTTGTTATTGACCAAATACTTATTTTCCACCATAATTTGCAAATAAATTCTTTAAAAATCAGACAATGTGATTTTCTGGATTAGTTTTCTCATTTTGTCTCTCATAGCTGAGGTCTACCTATGATGTCAATTACAGGCCGGCCTCATCTTTTTAAGTGGGAGAACTTGCACAATTGGTGGCTGACTAAATACTTTTTCCCCACTGTATAAAACAGTGTAGAACACTCTTAGGGCTCCTAGGAATCTTTAAGCCAATTTGACTCAATGTGAACCATTCTCTCCTGTGGGGGTACTGCAGTGAAATTGAATTCTTCCTGCATTTCTCCCCACATGTAACATCTGATCAGGACATTGTGTAAGCAGAGCAAAAGGGCCGCCTGGCTGGACTACATTTTTTTTGGAAAATGGGCAGAAGGAGTTAAGAATAGAAATAAAAGCATCATTCACCTTACTGATCCCCTGCCTCTGCCATTCCAATGCTTCCCATTTCCCTGCTGGTCTCTACTTCCTGCTCCCACAGGAAATGAACACTTAGCCAATCACTGGTCGCAGGTGGGACTTACCTCAGCCAGTGAATGGCTGAACGGTATTTCCCAAACACTGCGAGAAAACATGAAGTACGGAGCACCAATGAATGAGGTGATTCCCTCTGAATAGGGGACAACTTTCAGACTGATGGGTATCTGACCACTCAGACCCCCACTGAGAATGGGGGAGTTTTTTTCTCTGTTCTGAATGGTATGGTGATCGGGCCAGTGCATGCACTGCACCATTCATTTCCATGGGAGTGGCAGAGATCTGTACTTTGGCTGTACTGTCTTAGTTACTCCCATTGAAATGAACAGAACGATTTTCACCCTTGCCCAACCCACCACTCCAATCCAATCAGGGGACAAATCTCCCATTTTCCTGATCAGTGGGGGTCTACGGCTTCGGACCCCTGTCAATAGTTATCTCTTATCCTATGGAAAAGGATGACTTAAAGGAAATGTGTCACCAGAACCCACCATATAGATAGATAGGTTATGGTCAGCTTAATCAGATGGTGTTTTCCCTTGCAAATCGCTGTCTCCATTGCCGAGATATCACCTTTTTGTCAATATGCAAATTAGCTATTTGGAGTAATGGCAGCACCCTCATTGCTCCAAAGAGGTCAGTGACTACACCCTTAATGCTCCAAAAGGCTAATTTGCATATTGACAAAAACACTGCAATATCTTGATAACGGAGGCACCAATTCCCAAGGGGAAGGCACAGAGGTGTAGCTAGGGGTTCAGCACAGGGGGGTGAACATGTCCAAGTGGGCCCCCGACTTGGACTTGTTCATATACCGATACTATCAGTATACGGTGAGCGTATAGTGGTATATAGCAGCTCTACACAGGGCTCTGCAGACGATTTAGGTGAGTACAGGGCAGTAACATTTAGTGACTCACCGGTGACGTCTCTGACTAATCCTTCACATTTCCCATCTCTTTCATCTGGACGGCCATGACCTCTTCTTCCAGTCTCTGTAAAGTTTGCAACACAGACATCTTTGGCTCCTCACTTTTCCAGGCACCTGACCCACATTGTCCTCACCTGCACACCCATCCTGCTGCTACCCCCAATTATATAATATATGATATAACCCCCCATAATGAATAATACCCCCAAGTGTATCTTTAAGTTAATAACTTCCCTGTGCACCCCTTTAAATAGTGCCCCTTATTAATAATGCCCCAGGTGTTTCCTAATAGGGAAAAAAAAAAAGAAGGGAAAAAAATTATCGGGGTTCCAATACCCGGGACCCCGAGGATCAGCTGTTTGAATGAACCGTGGTACCTGTGTAAGTGCCGTGACCCCTTCTCTGTTTACATAGTGTCATTCATCTCATAGCGGCCATGTCATGTAACTACAGCCTCGTCCTGTACATGTCTATATGACAAGACTGGAATGACATCACACGGTCACTATAAACAGACAGTGTGTGATATAAACAGGCGCCGTAGCCCCTCATACAGCTGGTCAGTGGGGAATCACTTATCTCTTATTGATGATTTATTCTGAGGATAGACCATCAATAAAAATGAGCTGGAAAACTCCTTAAAGAGGACCTTTCACATCCTCATGTATATGTTGTTTTACATACCGCTAAAAAGCTGACAGCACGCTGAATTCAGCGCACTGCCAGCTTTCCCGGTATGTGCCCCGGAGCTGGAGATATCGGCAGTCGTAGTTTCACGGTTTACTATCAGAAAGGCGTTCCTGACAGTCTAGCTGCACTGTGAGGGACGCCCTCCCTGACAGTTCTCGTTCATAGACTTGTACTGGGGGGGCGTCCTCACAGCTCAGCATCATCGCCAGGCAGTAAGGAACGTCCCCTCTGACAGTACAGCGCTATGGGCGAGTACAGAGAGGGGGCGTTCTTTACAGCCCAGCTATGACGCTGAGTTGTAAGGAGCGCCCCCCCCAGTACAAGTCTATGAACGAGCACAGTCAGGGAGGGCGTCCCTCACAGTGCAGCTAGACTGTCAGGAACGCCCTTCTGACAGTGAACCGTGAAACTACGACCGCAGATATCTCCAGCCCCGGGGCACATACCGGGAAAGCCGGCAGTGCGCTGAATTCAGCATGCTGTCGGCTTTCTAGCGGTATATAAAAGAGCATATACATGAGGACATGAAAGGTCCTCTTTAAGGCTAAGGCCCCACGTGGTGTCCTGCAGCAAAAAGAGCTGCAGGAAAAACCGCAGCAGCGACACGTCGCGGTTTTCCCTGCAGCACTTTGCACAGAAAGTTCGCAGAGGTTTCCTCTGCGGACTTTCTGCTTCAATTATATCTACAGGAAAACCGCCAGCATTTCCGTAGGTATAATTGACATGCTGTGATTTCCAAAACTGCGTCTGTTTTGGAAATCGCAGTGTATCCGCAGCGCATATTTTACTGCAAAGTGGGGATGGGGGCCCCATGTGGCGAAAACCCACAAAAAAAAATCCGGCATTTTACATCTAGCAAATCCCATCCACACATTGTGGAAAAATATGTGCAGCAGACGCACTGCGATTTCCAAAACCGTTGCGGTTTTGGAAATAGAAGCATTTCAATTATACCTACAGAAACACTGGCGGTTTCCATATAGGTGTATTGAAATCAGAAAGTCCACAGGGGAAACCTCTGCGGACCTTCTGTGAAAAGTGCTGCGAGAAAAACTACAATGTTACCGCCGCGGTTTTTCCTGCAACCCACTATGTGGGGCCTTAGTCTTATTAAAACTCAAGTGCCACATTAATTAAATTAATTGACCCTCATATTATGCCCCTGATTCCCCCTGACATAAATACTGCACCTCTAATGACCCCTTATATTAATGACCACCCCCTTATGTTCATAATGCCTCCTAATATACAGTAAATGATGCCCCCTAATGGCCCCTTATATAAATAACCTCCCCCTTGTATTAATAATACCTCCTAATAACCCTTATATAAATGACCCCCCATCGTCATAATGATAATGCCCCCTAATGAATCCTCCCCTTATAGTTATATTTCCCCCCTCCTAACCACCCCTTATACTATTAATATACCCACAAAAAAAAAAAAGTCATACTCACCTGCGATGCTGATGAATGGAGCCGACGCCGCTGCCGCTTCCTCCCTGTCCATGCACAGGACGTCTGTGTCTGAGCGCAGGCGGCGTGATGTTGTGACGTCATCGCGCAGCCTGTGCTGAGAAGCAGATATCAGTCTGTGGTCTCGGCGTCTTGTAAACCGCAGGCCTGTATTGGCTTACGGTTTACAATACTGTTAAGTTGCAGGTTACCATTTGATTCAGGTGAACTTAACCTATCTATCTGCAGGGCTGGGGTGATATGCTGCGTTCTGGTGACAAACTCCTTTTAAGACGGGAAAACTCCTTTAACTCCAGCAGACCCTTCTAACAAAAGTGACTTGACAAAAGTGGACAACCCCTTTAAGAGAAGCTCTCTGCAGGATACAGCGGTGACATCCTCCTTGTCATTACTTCATTATACCAAACAATAGGGATAATACAGTACGTGAAGGCGTCTAGAGATCCGTAGCTGGACAAGCACAAAGCACGTCCCTGTACCGAGAGGTAGCAACTGAAAGCCCTCTTTTATTACAGCTCCCTCTAATCATTTCCAGGAACCTCTCTCTTTTGGAAGCGGCTGCTGTTTTGGGACCCCTTGCAGCAGCGTTGACTAATCTTTGTACGCATTTGGACCAAATGTAGCGAGACCTAAAGGAAGAAAGTTATTCATCCGAAGATGTCAGCACATCTTCATACCTGAGTCATTCCTCTTATCCTGTCACCCCCTCCCCATAATAAGAGGGGATGAGGCCCCCACAAGGTCTCTTACAAGCGCACAGTATACTTATTGTACCACGTGTGCTCCACGCCATATGTTTCATTTAGTGTAATCCTGGGGAGAGAGCAAATCTTTCAATGAGCCGATGGTTTCTCAACCTGCAGTACATAATGCAAGGAAACCATCAGTATCCGACCCCCTATATGAGCAGATTTGTAGGGCATCTTGTACACACGTGGCCAAAATTGTTGGTATCCCTCGTTTAATGAAAGAAAAACCCACAATGGTCACAGAAATAACTTGAATCTGACAAAATAATAATATATAAAAATTCTATGAAAATGAACAAATGAAAGTCAGACATTGCTTTCCAACCAGGCTTCAACAGAATTTTTAAAAAAAAAAAACTCCTGAAACAGGCCTGGACAGAAATGATGGTTCCCTTAACTTAATATTTTGTTGCACAACCTTTTGAGGCAATCCCTGCAATCAAACGATTCCTGTAACTGTCAATGAGACTTCTGCACCTCTCAGCAGGTATTTTGGCCACTCCTCATGAGCAAACTGCGCCAGTTGTCTCGGGTGTGAAGGGTGCCTTTTCCAGATGCCATGTTTCAGCTCCTTCCAAAGATGCTCAATAGGATTTAGGTCAGGGCTCATAGAAGGCCACTTCAGAATAGTCCAATGTTTTCCTCTTAGCCATTCTTGGGTGTTTTTAGCTGTGTGTTTTGGGTCATTATCCTGTTGCAAGACCCATGACCTGCGACTGAGACCAAGCTTTCTGACACTGGGCAGCACATTTCTCTCTAGAATGCCTTGATAGTCTTGAGATTTCATTGTACCCTGCACAGATTCAAGACACCCTGTGCCAGATGCAGCAAAGCAGCTCCAGAACATAACAAAGCCTCCTCCATGTTTCACAGTAGGGACAGTGTTCTTTTCAAGATAGGCTTCATTTTTCCGTCTATGAACATAGAGCTGATGTGCCTTGCCAAAAAGTTTGATTTTTGTCTCATCTGTCCATAAGATGCTTTTGTGGCTTGTCAGCATGTAGTTTGGCAAATTACTTTTGTAAGATTCAAGTTATTTCTGTGACCATTGTGGGTTTTTCTTTCATTAAACGAGGGGTACCAACAATTTTGTCCATGTGTGTATGTGTATGGTACTTGTATTATGTATTTTCATGGTTATGCAGCATTCAACTACAGAGCTGGATTTAAGGCGTTTCCCATGATTTTCCCAAAACAGGGCCACTATTTACCATGGACTATGTCTAGTATTGCAGTTCAATTCCCATTCAAGTGAATTGATGTAATATCACACCCTCTAGACGTACAGTATTGTGCAAAGGTTTTAGGCAGGTGTGGAAACAAATGCAGCAAAGTAAGAATGCTTTCAGAAATATAAGGATTAATAGTTTGGCAATTAATAAAATATGATCTTTTAGAGTAGCAGTTCTCAACCTGTGGTACCCATACCCCAGGGGGTACACCCCACACTCCCCAGTACACACCATGGCTAAGAACCATTGGTCTATATTACATGCGGCACTACATGTACGTCCCCGCGTTCTGGACAGATATCCTCGCATGGTGCCATGCCTACTTTAGAAGCACAAAGAGCATTTAGATCAGTACTTATAGAGGAGCTCATATCAGTCAGTGTTGCCTTGGGAGCCAGTGGTGAGCTGCGTCTGTCCTGGGTAGGGAGGTCCTGTGGGGGCCATTATGTTACACACAGTGGCGTAACTAGGAATGTCTGGGCCCCAAGGCGAACATTTGACATGGGCCCCCCCCCCCCTGAACCGCTGCCCCCAATCGCCCCCCCCGGACCACCCCCTCCAACCCCTCCCAAAAAAAAAAACCACATTCCTGCGCACACTATTATGTGCCATAGTGGCTCCTGCATACAGTATTATGCCCCATAGTGGCCCCTGCACACAGTATCATGTCCCATAGTGGCCCCTGCACACAGTATCATGCCCCATAGTGGCCCCTGCACACAGTATCATGTCCCATAGCGGCCCCTGCACACAGTATCATGTCCCATAGCGGCCCCTGCACACAGTATCATGCCCCATAGTGGCCCCTGCACACAGTATCATGCCCCATAGTGGTCCCTGCACACAGTATCATGTCCCATAGTTGCCCCTGCACACAGTATCATGTCCCATAGCGGCCCCTGCACACGGTATATGTCCCATAGTGGCCCCTGCACACAGTATCATGCCCCATAGTGGCCCCTGCACACAGTATCATGCCCCATAGTGGTCCCTGCACACAGTATCATGCCCCATAGTGGTCCCTGCACACAGTATCATGTCCCATAGTTGCCCCTGCACACAGTATCATGCCCCATAGTGGCCCCTGCACACAGTATCATGCCCCATAGTGGCCCCTGCACACAGTATCATGCCCCATAGTGGCCCCTGCACACAGTATCATGCCCCATAGTGGACCCTGCACACAGTATCATGCCCCATAGTGGTCCCTGCACACAGTATCATGCCCCATAGTGGCCCCTGCACTGAGTATTCTGCCCCATAGTGGTCCCTACACACAGTATCATGCCCCATAATGGCCCCTGCACTGAATATTCTGCCCCATAGTGGCCTCTGCACACAGTATCATGCCCCATAGTGGCCCCTGCACACAGTATAATGCCCCATAGAGGCCCCTGCACTGAGTATTATGCCCCATAGTGGCCCCTGCACACAGTATTATTCCCCATAGTGGCCCCTGCGCTGAGTATTTGCCACATAATGGCCCCTGCACACATTATTATATGTCCCATTGTGGACCACCCGTGAACAATTATTATACTCCGGGGTCTTTTCAGACCCCAGAGTATAATGATCGGAGACCCAGGGGAGGATACAAACGAAAAAACAACGTTGCTTACCTGTTCCTCACTTCGGTGCATGCCCGTTCGCTACTCCGGCCTTCTTCAATGTTGGACCAGGCCGGCGTCACGTCATCCTTTTCAAAGACCCCGGAGTATAATGATAGCAGAGATTGTGGTGTTCGGCCCGCGGCCTCACATACCGATCCCCGCTCCTGCTCACATCCGCCTCCGCAGAATCGAAAGCGCGGGCAGCCGTGAGCGGGACCCCGGGGAACGATAAGTATATAGGGCCCGTTACCTTCTGGGGTTACTCCAGCAGGTAACGGTCTATTAAAAAAAAAAAAAAGTGGTTTATCTGAAAATAGTAGCGGTAGAACTGTCATCTTGGTGTCATATGAAAGCTGAGAATCTGTCCTTAGTATTATAATGTTGAGATATAAATGTTAGAAGTGACCCCTCCAGCCTCAGCTTCCCCGCATTATACAGGAGTCAGCGCACCTGTACTCCAGCTACAATCACTATACAGAATTCAGCAGGCAATAGACTAACAGGGGAAAGCAAACAGAAGGTCAGAAAGTAGATTTCAGGGCAGGATTTTACAGAAAGAAGCCAAAATCCATTAATAATATAAGTGGAATATCAAAAGTTATTCACTTTAACTCTTTGAAACAAAAGGGTCATTAGGGAAACAAAATTTATATATAATGTATAATATCTAATATAATATAATATAGTATAACATACGGTAAAATAAAATATATAATATAATAATATAATAGTATAGTAATAATATAGTATAGTAGTGTAATGTACATTAAAATAACGAAATATAATATAATACAATATAATATTGTAATATAATATAGTAATATAATATTATAATAGTAATATATTATATGGTACAGTAAAATAAAATAATATCGTATAGTAATATTGCATAATATAAAGTAGTATAGCAATAATATATATTACGGTATAGTAATGTCGAGTAAAATAATGAAATATAGTATAGTAATATAATATAGTATAAACTAATATGGTATATATTACAGTAATAACAGTATAATCTAATATAGTATAGTAATATAACATAGTATAGTATAATATAGCATAGTAATATAATATAGTATAGTAATATAATATATAATAAAATAATATATATTGTATTATATAGTATAATCTAAAATAATATAAATTATGATAATCTCCCATTTATAATATTCGCCCATTCATTACCTACGGTATGTTTATAACTAAAAGTATCACCAGCCTGCAGTTATTAATAGGATCTCGCCATGTAGTGATGACGCAATCTGCTCTGGCTTCATTATCACATTTCTAGCTGCCATATGGATTATTTATTTTCGTAAAATCTATTTTTGCCAATAATCAGATGAATCTATTTAACTAACACAGAAATAATTTGCATCAATGTGCAGAAGTGGTATGTTCACTATGGAATATACACTGAATGGCCACTTTATTAGAGACACCTGCCCCTTTTAAGTTTAAAGGGAGTCTATCATTGGCAAAAACACTTTTAAGCTAATGGCATGTTGGAATGGCCTTTAAAAAGGCCATTCTCCTACCTTTCCTTGTTTTCTTCTCCCAGCCAATTCCAAGATAATTTGTTTCTTCATGCCACGAGCACCTACCTCGTCATCACTTATCACCGCCCCTTCGTCCTTTGCGGTGACTCCTCTCTTGGTCTTCTTTCTTCTCAGCTCTTGCTGGTAGCGAATGCGCATGTGCAATCGGGCCACCATTTTCCTGTGATCTGCCACAAGAGTGTGGCAGAGCCGATTGGGCATGCGCCGTCGCGAATTAGCTGCCGGCGAGAACTGAGAAGAAAGAAGGCCAAGAGGGGAGTCACCACAACGGACTAAGCGATGACGCGATGGGTGCTCGCAGAAGAGAAGGTACGCCCCTGGTGCTCATTTATATACATGAAGAAACGAAAATTATCTTGGAATTGGCTGGGAAAAGAAAACAAGGAAATGTAGGAGAAGAATGACCTTTTTAAAGGCCATTCCAATGTGCCATTAGCTTAAAAGTGGTTTTGCAAATGATAGACTCCCTTTAATTGTGAATCCACATTAGGTGGAGAAATCAAATCTTTTGAATAATATAACTCTGGTGTCAGACTAACATGTCTGAACATACAACACAGTGTATCGTGCATAGATGCACTACAAGAGCAGATGACCAGGGTGAGTGATGTTACTGTCCGTGGGAAACAGAACCTCAAGACTCCAGAGGGCAAAAGAGCAAAAATTATATCAATGAAGAGTGGAAAAACATCACCTGGTCAGAAGGATCCAAAACACCAAAGTCCATAAATACTGTTAATAGCTGCCTTAAAACTGACCTCTCAAAAAGTCTGAAAATCCAAATGACATCCATCATCTGATCGGCGCTGTCACCCTGAGCATTTTGGTGTTTTATTTATCCAAATCCATTCAGCCATTCCAAAGATATAAGCCCTTTTAGTGTTGATACAGATTAGGGTCTACTAGACAAGTGGGCGGTAACTCTGTATGACATACAGCACACAGAACAACCACAGTGTTAACTCCCACTTGACTAGTAGAACCTAATCTAAATCAACACTAACAGGGCTTATATCTTTGGAATGGCTGAACGGATTTGGATAAACAAAACACCAAAATACTCAGGGTGACAGCGCCGATCAGAGGATGGATGTCACTGGGATTTTCAGATCCTCTTTAAAGCATTTTATAATGTTTCCTTGCATAAAAAAACCCTTTTATCATAGTTTGCTTCCATGTGTCCCATTTAGTGCTGCTGGAATCAGGCTCTGGACAGAATCAATCTCCTTCTCCTTCTGGTAGCTGATAATATGTAATGTGGGCAGGCAGTGGATCGTGGACACACTATAATACCAAACAATTTGGTATGGGACCACTTCTAGGGGTATTATCCTAGCAGACCCCACAGCCTTCAACCTTTAATCCCCATATGGTGATCTGGTCTATGATGCAAAGAGTCCGCCAGGTTGCTACCTCCTGAGGTGGTCCTGATTTAGTAACTACTGACTAGGCAGGGTAGAGCACCACAGAGACAGGAGGGAACACAAAGTGAGACTAAAACCAGACGGACAGGAGTGCAGAATAAAAACAGAAGCGGGGTAAGAAAAGAATAAAGGCAGAACTACACAACAGGTAGCAGAGGTAAATTGCAGAAAGCACAGGGGCCAGACAGGTAGCAGGGGTATATAGCAGGAAGCACAGGGGCCAGACAGGTAGCAGGGGTATATAGCAGGAAGCACAGGGGCCAGACAGGTAACAGGGATATATAGCAGAAAGCCCGGGGGCCAGACAGGTAGCAGGGATATATAGCAGGAAGCCTGGGGACCAGACAAGTAGCAGAGTTATATTGCAGAAAACACAGGGGCCAGAAGGGTAAAAGAGGTATATAGCAGAAAGCCCTGGAGCCAGACAGGCAGCAGAGGTATATAACAGAAAGCCTGGGGGCCAGACCGGTAGCAAATATATTGCAGAGAGCCCACAGGCCAGACAGGTAGCGAAGGTATATAGCAGAAAGCCCAGGACCAAACAGAGACAGAAAGAGGTACAAAAGGACAAGCATAAAAACAAGGCAAAGAAAGACAGAGCACCATTCATGCAAACAGAATTTAGGACTTCCAACAGGACAGACAGACACTAAAAGAATACATGCATGGAATAAACTCAACTAAAGGGGCTTAAGATAGAGACTTACATAGATACAAAGACACAAGGATAAGCTGGAGGAAGTTAAGCAGGTGCAAACACTAATAATTAAAGAGACAGGAGCAGGAACAGAGCAAAGGAAGTATACCAGCGAACACAGCACACAGGCATTAACCCTTCTTACTTCCTTGCAGAGGGAGTCGTCTCACAAAGCCATTTCTTTTGGCTGCCCTGCAGTAAATGGAGGAATACTCTGCTAGATCCTGGCTGTGAGTAGAGTGACTGAGCATGTGTGACCCTCAGCACTCAGTACTGCATATTGCTATATACTTAGAACACCAGGTGGCGCTATGGATCATCATATCACTTCAGTGGATCATTTTCTAATGATTTTAACCCTTTCCCAACATCCACCATAATAGTACGGCTGATGTTATGCATTTAAATATGCTGAGTGGCCCCAATAGCCGCCATATGTCTGTTGTGTTATACAGCACTGATCGCAGGCATTATTCCCCCCCCCACTGCCTTAGTCAGCCATTTTTCCAGGGGCACATGGGAACTTCCATTTTGGGGTAGATTGGATTCTCAGAATATCCGGGCTGTTAATCCACTGCCATGACAGCCAGGAGCCTATTAAAGGCTCCCAAGCTTGTCTGGCCTACACATCTATTACAGGCTGTAACAGAAGTGCCACCATTTTAAAGTGCATTGTATTAGTGAATAGACCACTCTGGGGGGTCAAAAAATTACAGTAAAAAAAAAAGTTAATAAAAATATAAAGAAATTTAAATAAGAAATAAAAATTTGAATCGCCCCACTTTCCTTAGAACACACGTAAAAGTAAAAAAAATAAAGTGAAACACATACACATTAGGTATCCCTGTATCTCAAAAATGCCCGGTCTACAAAGTTAAAAAAATATTTTCCCATACGGTGAACACTTTAGCGGGGAAAAAAAAAAGAGCCGAAACTCCCATAAAAATTTGGATAGATATTTCCCAAATTGATATAAATAAAAAGTACATCTGGCCCCACAAAAAAGGCACCTTATGCCTGTATACAGAAAAATAAAAAAGTTACGGATGTCAGAATATGGCGACTCCAAGAATTTTTTTTTTGAAAAGCAAGGGTTAAAATGTAAGAAAAAAAAATAAAAATAAAATAAAATAATAATTATATATATATATATATATATATATATATATAAATGTGGTATCCCTGAAATTGTACCGATCCATAGAATACAGGTGACATGTTATTTTGTTGCACAGTGAACGCCATAAAAACGAAGCCCATAAGAAAGTCGCACAAATGCAGTTTTTCTCCAATTCCACCCCATTCTGAATTTTTTTCAGCTTCCTAGCACATCATACAGAATATTAAATGGTATCATTACAAAATACAAATTGTCCTGCATAAAATAAGTGCTCAAAAGGCTTTGTAAATAAAAAAGTTATGGAGTTACGGAGGAAGGTGGGGAGTCAAAAACAAAAATTGAAAACCGAAAAATGTCTGCAGCTGGAAGGGGTTAAATAGAATAGTTGTGTAAAACTTTGTGTTTTTCTTACGCATAACGGAGAGATTTATTGAGACTGGCGTTTTGTACACCAGTTTTAATAAAGGCCCCAACTGGTGAAAAGAACGGCCTCAGGCTTCTTAAATAAATCAGATGCCCGCTCATGTGCGGGAACTCTGGGTAGGGAAGTGGAGAAGACAGTTATTCTTCTCTACCTTCATTGAGGAGGACGTAGTGTGGAGAACAGTGGAGACAGCCCTGGTTAAAGGGGTTGTCCAGCAAATACAGTTTTGCACAAGAAGGCAGAGGAAAGTGTAAAAAAAAAAAAAAATACAACCCATACTCACCTGTCCCTGGTCCTCTGGTGTCCCCCGCCACTGTCTGGTCTGGCCTAAGGAAAAGAACCGGGACATTAGTCACATACATCCCCTGTAAAATCCTTTCCTTAGGCTGCCAAGACCACTGATTGGCCTCAGCGGTCATGTGTGGCGAGGACTCCCGCCGGAACAGAGATACCAGAGCAGAGGTGAGTATGTTTTTTTTTTTTTACACTTTTCCTGGCCTCTTCCCTATCGCTGTATAAGCAGTGCTCATTAAGTCCTCTTGTACCTTCCTCCGATCTGATAGTCATGTGATCGTCAGGTGGCGGGAACTGCAATGAGATGCTGCAGAGTTATAGCCAGGAAAGAATAGGCCCCATAGTTAACTTTAGACTGGGCTGCCCCCACACAGTAGTGTTCCCTATACAGTCCCCCACACATGACAACGCCCTCTTTACTAACACCCATATAGTATAACTCCCTCTTTACTGGCACCCACATAGTATAATTCCCCCTTTATTGTCCCCCATATAGCATAATGTCCCCTTTACTGGCCTCCACACAGTATAACTTACCCATTTGTGACCCCACACAGTATATTGCCTATGTTTCTGGCCCCTACACATTAATTGCCATAGAGAATGTTGGCTGTTACCTGATGGAATAATCCAGCAAGTAATAATCTATTTTAAAAAAAAAATTTAAAATTGCGGGAGCCTGCCCCCATCACAGGTACTAGCCCCACCCTCAGTATTGTACAGTTATGTGTCACTTACAAACATTTCCATTGCCCTATACACTAAAAAAATTAAAAAATACAAAAATGAAAATTAACCCCTATTTCACAA